>CAMDTW010000136.1:0-43384 GCA_945910005.1 Isoperla grammatica | reverse complement strand
TAACTTCTATAGAAGTTATCGAAATGTAACGAAATGGACAAATTTTGCTTATTGGAGCCTGAAACGCTCTTAAACAACGATTTGTCAACTTTGGTTGAAACCCTTAGGAATCCCGGCCGTATGCAAGATTCCTCTTAAAACTGGAAGTTTGTGGTAGATAGACTGAAATCAGCCAATTTCTATTTTTTATGCATATTTTAACCAAAAACGACGAAAAAACTCAATTTATGCATTTTCATTATACTCTTGAAGAATGCAACCTATAATTCTTATTTTTCGACTGAGGGTGTAACTTCTATAGAAGTTATCGAAATGTGACGAAATGGACAAATTGTGCTTATTGGAGCCTGAAACGCTCTAAAACAACGATTTGTGCAATTTGGTTGAAACCCTTAGGAATCCCAGCCGTATGCAAGATTCCTCTTAAAACTGGAAGTTTGTGGTAGATAGACTAAAATCAGCCAATTTCTATATTTTATTCATATTTTAACCAAAAACGACCAAAAAACTCAATTTATGCATTTTCATAATACTCTTTCAGAATGCACACTAACATTATTATTTTTCAACGGTTGGTGTAACTTCTAAAGTAGTTATCGAAATGTGACGAAATGGACAAATTGTGCTTATTGGAGCCTGAAACGCTCTAAAACAACGATTTGTCAACTTTGGTTGAAACCCTTAGGAATCCCAGCCGTATGCAAGATTCCTCTTAAAACTGGAAGTTTGTGGTAGATAGACTGAAATCAGCCAATTTCTATATTTTATGCATATTTTAACCAAAAACGACGAAAAAACTCAATTTATGCATTTTCATTATACTCTTAAAGAATGCAGCCTATAATTCTTATTTTTCAACGGAGGGTGTAACTTCTATAGAAGTTATCGAAATGTGACGAAATGGACAAATTGTGCTTATTGGAGCCTGAAACGCTCTTAAACAACGATTTGTCAACTTTGGTTGAAACCCTTAGGAATCCCGGCCGTATGCAAGATTCCTCTTAAAACTGGAAGTTTGTGGTAGATAGACTAAAATCAGCCAATTTCTATATTTTATGCATATTTTAACCAAAAACGACCAAAAAACTCAATTTATGCATTTTCATAATACTCTTTCAGAATGCACACTAACATTATTATTTTTCAACGGTTGGTGTAACTTCTAAAGTAGTTATCGAAATGTGACGAAATGGACAAATTGTGCTTATTGGAGCCTGAAACGCTCTAAAACAACGATTTGTCAACTTTGGTTGAAACCCTTAGGAATCCCAGCCGTATGCAAGATTCCTCTTAAAACTGGAAGTTTGTGGTAGATAGACTGAAATCAGCCAATTTCTATTTTTTATGCATATTTTAACCAAAAACGACGAAAAAACTCAATTTATGCATTTTCATTATACTCTTGAAGAATGCAACCTATAATTCTTATTTTTCGACGGAGGGTGTAACTTCTATAGAAATTATCGAAATGTGACGAAATGGACAAATTGTGCTTATTGGAGCCTGAAACGCTCTAAAACAACGATTTGTCAACTTTGGTTGAAACCCTTAGGAACCCCGGCCGTATGCAAGATTCCTCTTAAAACTGGAAGTTTGTGGTAGATAGACTGAAATCAGCCAATTTCTTTTTTTTATGCATATTTTAACCAAAAACGACGAAAAAACTCAATTTATGCATTTTCATTATACTCTTGAAGAATGCAACCTATAATTCTTATTTTTCGACGGAGGGTGTAACTTCTATAGAAGTTATCGAAATGTGACGAAATGGACAAATTGTACTTATTGGAGCCTGAAACGCTCTAAAACAACGATTTGTGCAATTTGGTTGAAACCCTTAGGAATCCCAGCCGTATGCAAGATTCCTCTTAAAACTGGAAGTTTGTGGTAGATAGACTGAAATCAGCCAATTTCTATTTTTTATGCATATTTTAACCAAAAACGACGAAAAAACTCAATTTATGCATTTTCATTATACTCTTGAAGAATGCAACCTATAATTCTTATTTTTCGACGGAGGGTGTAACTTCTATAGAAGTTATCGAAATGTGACGAAATGGCCAAATTGTGTTAATTGGAGCCTGAAACGCTCTAAAACAACGATTTGTCAACTTTGGTTGAAACCCTTAGGAATCCCAGCCGTATGCAAGATTCCTCTTTAAACTGGAAGTTTGTGGTAGATAGACTGAAATCAGCCAATTTCTATTTTTTATGCATATTTTAACCAAAACGACGAAAAAACTCAATTTATGCATTTTCATTATACTCTTGAAGAATGCAGCCTATAATTCTTATTTTTCAACGGAGGGTGTAACTTCTATAGAAGTAATCGAAATGTGACGAAAGGGACAAATTGTGCTTATTGGAGCCTGAAACGCTCTAAAACAACGATTTGTCAACTTTGGTTGAAACACTTAGGAATCCCAGCTGTATGCAAGATTCCTCTTAAAACTCGAAGTTTGTGGTAGATGGACTGAAATCAGCCAATTTCTATGTTTTATCCATATTTTAACCAAAAACGACCAAAAAACTCAATTTATGAATTTTCATAATACTCTTGAAGAATGCAAAATATAATTCTTATTTTTCAACGGAGAGTGTAACTTCTATAGAAGTTATCGAAATGTGACGAAATGGACAAATTGTGCTTATTGGAGCCTGAAACGCTCTAAAACAACGATTTGTGCAATTTGGTTGAAACCCTTAGGAATCCCAGCCGTATGCAAGATTCCTCTTAAAACTGGAAGTTTGTGGTAGATGGACTGAAATCAGCCAATTTCTATATTTTATGCATATTTTAACCAAAAACGACGAAAAAACTCAATTTATGCATTTTCATTATACTCTTGAAGAATGCAGCCTATAATTCTTATTTTTCAACGGAGGGTGTAACTTCTATAGAAGTTATCGAAATGTGACGAAATGGACAAATTGTGCTTATTGGAGCCTGAAACGCTCTTAAACAACGATTTGTCAACTTTGGTTGAAACCCTTAGGAATCCCGGCCGTATGCAAGATTCCTCTTAAAACTGGAAGTTTGTGGTAGATAGACTGAAATCAGCCTATTTCTATTTTTTATGCATATTTTTACCAAAAACGACGAAAAAACTCAATTTATGCATTTTCATTATACTCTTGAAGAATGCAACCTATAATTCTTATTTTTCGACGGAGGTTGTAACTTCTATAGAAATTATCGAAATGTGACGAAATGGACAAATTGTGCTTATTGGAGCCTGAAACGCTCTAAAACAACGATTTGTCAACTTTGGTTGAAACCCTTAGGAATCCCGGCCGTATGCAAGATTCCTCTTAAAACTGGAAGTTTGTGGTAGATAGACTGAAATCAGCCAATGTCTATTTTTGATGCATATTTTAACCAAAAACGACGAAAAAACTCAATTTATGCATTTTCATTATACTCTTGAAGAATGCAACCTATAATTCTTATTTTTCGACGCAGGGTGTAACTTCTATAGAAAATATCGAAATGTGACGAAATGGACAAATTGTGCTTATTGGAGACTGAAACGCTCTAAAACAACGATTTGTGCAATTTGGTTGAAACCCTTAGGAATCCCAGCCGTATGCAAGATTCCTCTTAAAACTGGAAGTTTGTGGTAGATAGACTAAAATCAGCCAATTTCTATATTTATTGCAAATTTTAACCAAAAACGACGAAAAAACTCAATTTATGCATTTTCATTATACTCTTGAAGAATGCAGCCTATAATTCTTATTTTTCAACGGAGGGTGTAACTTCTACAGAAGTTATCGAAATGTGACGAAATGGACAAATTGTGCTTATTGGAGCCTGAAACGCTCTAAAACAACGATTTGTGCAATTTGGTTGAAACCCTTAGGAATCCCAGCCGTATGCAAGATTCCTCTTAAAACTGGAAGTTTGTGGTAGATAGACTGAAATCAGCCAATTTCTATTTTTTATGCATATTTTAACCAAAAACGACGAAAAAACTCAATTTATGCATTTTCATTATACTCTTGAAGAATGCAGCCTATAATTCTTATTTTTCAACGGAGGGTGTAACTTCTATAGAAGTTATCGAAATGTGACGAAATGGACAAATTGTGCTTATTGGAGCCTGAAACGCTCTTAAACAACGATTTGTCAACTTTGGTTGAAACCCTTAGGAATCCCGGCCGTATGCAAGATTCCTCTTAAAACTGGAAGTTTGTGGTAGATATAGACTGAAATCAGCCTATTTCTATTTTTTATGCATATTTTTACCAAAAACGACGAAAAAACTCAATTTATGCATTTTCATTATACTCTTGAAGAATGCAACATATAATTCTTATTTTTCGACGGAGGTTGTAACTTCTATAGAAATTATCGAAATGTGACGAAATGGACAAATTGTGCTTATTGGAGCCTGAAACGCTCTAAAACAACGATTTGTCAACTTTGGTTGAAACCCTTAGGAATCCCGGCCGTATGCAAGATTCCTCTTAAAACTGGAAGTTTGTGGTAGATAGACTGAAATCAGCCAATTTCTATTTTTTATGCATATTTTAACCAAAAACGACGAAAAAACTCAATTTATGCATTTTCATTATTCCTTTGAAGAATGCAACCTATAATTCTTATTTTTCGACGGAGGGTGTAACTTCTATAGAAGTTATCGAAATGTAACGAAATGGACAAATTTTGCTTATTGGAGCCTGAAACGCTCTTAAACAACGATTTGTCAACTTTGGTTGAAACCCTTAGGAATCCCGGCCGTATGCAAGATTCCTCTTAAAACTGGAAGTTTGTGGTAGATAGACTGAAATCAGCCAATTTCTATTTTTTATGCATATTTTAACCAAAAACGACGAAAAAACTCAATTTATGCATTTTCATTATACTCTTGAAGAATGCAACCTATAATTCTTATTTTTCGACTGAGGGTGTAACTTCTATAGAAGTTATCGAAATGTGACGAAATGGACAAATTGTGCTTATTGGAGCCTGAAACGCTCTAAAACAACGATTTGTGCAATTTGGTTGAAACCCTTAGGAATCCCAGCCGTATGCAAGATTCCTCTTAAAACTGGAAGTTTGTGGTAGATAGACTAAAATCAGCCAATTTCTATATTTTATTCATATTTTAACCAAAAACGACCAAAAAACTCAATTTATGCATTTTCATAATACTCTTTCAGAATGCACACTAACATTATTATTTTTCAACGGTTGGTGTAACTTCTAAAGTAGTTATCGAAATGTGACGAAATGGACAAATTGTGCTTATTGGAGCCTGAAACGCTCTAAAACAACGATTTGTCAACTTTGGTTGAAACCCTTAGGAATCCCAGCCGTATGCAAGATTCCTCTTAAAACTGGAAGTTTGTGGTAGATAGACTGAAATCAGCCAATTTCTATATTTTATGCATATTTTAACCAAAAACGACGAAAAAACTCAATTTATGCATTTTCATTATACTCTTAAAGAATGCAGCCTATAATTCTTATTTTTCAACGGAGGGTGTAACTTCTATAGAAGTTATCGAAATGTGACGAAATGGACAAATTGTGCTTATTGGAGCCTGAAACGCTCTTAAACAACGATTTGTCAACTTTGGTTGAAACCCTTAGGAATCCCGGCCGTATGCAAGATTCCTCTTAAAACTGGAAGTTTGTGGTAGATAGACTAAAATCAGCCAATTTCTATATTTTATGCATATTTTAACCAAAAACGACCAAAAAACTCAATTTATGCATTTTCATAATACTCTTTCAGAATGCACACTAACATTATTATTTTTCAACGGTTGGTGTAACTTCTAAAGTAGTTATCGAAATGTGACGAAATGGACAAATTGTGCTTATTGGAGCCTGAAACGCTCTAAAACAACGATTTGTCAACTTTGGTTGAAACCCTTAGGAATCCCAGCCGTATGCAAGATTCCTCTTAAAACTGGAAGTTTGTGGTAGATAGACTGAAATCAGCCAATTTCTATTTTTTATGCATATTTTAACCAAAAACGACGAAAAAACTCAATTTATGCATTTTCATTATACTCTTGAAGAATGCAACCTATAATTCTTATTTTTCGACGGAGGGTGTAACTTCTATAGAAATTATCGAAATGTGACGAAATGGACAAATTGTGCTTATTGGAGCCTGAAACGCTCTAAAACAACGATTTGTCAACTTTGGTTGAAACCCTTAGGAACCCCGGCCGTATGCAAGATTCCTCTTAAAACTGGAAGTTTGTGGTAGATAGACTGAAATCAGCCAATTTCTTTTTTTTATGCATATTTTAACCAAAAACGACGAAAAAACTCAATTTATGCATTTTCATTATACTCTTGAAGAATGCAACCTATAATTCTTATTTTTCGACGGAGGGTGTAACTTCTATAGAAGTTATCGAAATGTGACGAAATGGACAAATTGTACTTATTGGAGCCTGAAACGCTCTAAAACAACGATTTGTGCAATTTGGTTGAAACCCTTAGGAATCCCAGCCGTATGCAAGATTCCTCTTAAAACTGGAAGTTTGTGGTAGATAGACTGAAATCAGCCAATTTCTATTTTTTATGCATATTTTAACCAAAAACGACGAAAAAACTCAATTTATGCATTTTCATTATACTCTTGAAGAATGCAACCTATAATTCTTATTTTTCGACGGAGGGTGTAACTTCTATAGAAGTTATCGAAATGTGACGAAATGGCCAAATTGTGTTAATTGGAGCCTGAAACGCTCTAAAACAACGATTTGTCAACTTTGGTTGAAACCCTTAGGAATCCCAGCCGTATGCAAGATTCCTCTTTAAACTGGAAGTTTGTGGTAGATAGACTGAAATCAGCCAATTTCTATTTTTTATGCATATTTTAACCAAAACGACGAAAAAACTCAATTTATGCATTTTCATTATACTCTTGAAGAATGCAGCCTATAATTCTTATTTTTCAACGGAGGGTGTAACTTCTATAGAAGTAATCGAAATGTGACGAAAGGGACAAATTGTGCTTATTGGAGCCTGAAACGCTCTAAAACAACGATTTGTCAACTTTGGTTGAAACACTTAGGAATCCCAGCTGTATGCAAGATTCCTCTTAAAACTCGAAGTTTGTGGTAGATGGACTGAAATCAGCCAATTTCTATGTTTTATCCATATTTTAACCAAAAACGACCAAAAAACTCAATTTATGAATTTTCATAATACTCTTGAAGAATGCAAAATATAATTCTTATTTTTCAACGGAGAGTGTAACTTCTATAGAAGTTATCGAAATGTGACGAAATGGACAAATTGTGCTTATTGGAGCCTGAAACGCTCTAAAACAACGATTTGTGCAATTTGGTTGAAACCCTTAGGAATCCCAGCCGTATGCAAGATTCCTCTTAAAACTGGAAGTTTGTGGTAGATGGACTGAAATCAGCCAATTTCTATATTTTATGCATATTTTAACCAAAAACGACGAAAAAACTCAATTTATGCATTTTCATTATACTCTTGAAGAATGCAGCCTATAATTCTTATTTTTCAACGGAGGGTGTAACTTCTATAGAAGTTATCGAAATGTGACGAAATGGACAAATTGTGCTTATTGGAGCCTGAAACGCTCTTAAACAACGATTTGTCAACTTTGGTTGAAACCCTTAGGAATCCCGGCCGTATGCAAGATTCCTCTTAAAACTGGAAGTTTGTGGTAGATAGACTGAAATCAGCCTATTTCTATTTTTTATGCATATTTTTACCAAAAACGACGAAAAAACTCAATTTATGCATTTTCATTATACTCTTGAAGAATGCAACCTATAATTCTTATTTTTCGACGGAGGTTGTAACTTCTATAGAAATTATCGAAATGTGACGAAATGGACAAATTGTGCTTATTGGAGCCTGAAACGCTCTAAAACAACGATTTGTCAACTTTGGTTGAAACCCTTAGGAATCCCGGCCGTATGCAAGATTCCTCTTAAAACTGGAAGTTTGTGGTAGATAGACTGAAATCAGCCAATGTCTATTTTTGATGCATATTTTAACCAAAAACGACGAAAAAACTCAATTTATGCATTTTCATTATACTCTTGAAGAATGCAACCTATAATTCTTATTTTTCGACGCAGGGTGTAACTTCTATAGAAAATATCGAAATGTGACGAAATGGACAAATTGTGCTTATTGGAGCCTGAAACGCTCTAAAACAACGATTTGTGCAATTTGGTTGAAACCCTTAGGAATCCCAGCCGTATGCAAGATTCCTCTTAAAACTGGAAGTTTGTGGTAGATAGACTAAAATCAGCCAATTTCTATATTTATTGCAAATTTTAACCAAAAACGACGAAAAAACTCAATTTATGCATTTTCATTATACTCTTGAAGAATGCAGCCTATAATTCTTATTTTTCAACGGAGGGTGTAACTTCTACAGAAGTTATCGAAATGTGACGAAATGGACAAATTGTGCTTATTGGAGCCTGAAACGCTCTAAAACAACGATTTGTGCAATTTGGTTGAAACCCTTAGGAATCCCAGCCGTATGCAAGATTCCTCTTAAAACTGGAAGTTTGTGGTAGATAGACTGAAATCAGCCAATTTCTATTTTTTATGCATATTTTAACCAAAAACGACGAAAAAACTCAATTTATGCATTTTCATTATACTCTTGAAGAATGCAGCCTATAATTCTTATTTTTCAACGGAGGGTGTAACTTCTATAGAAGTTATCGAAATGTGACGAAATGGACAAATTGTGCTTATTGGAGCCTGAAACGCTCTTAAACAACGATTTGTCAACTTTGGTTGAAACCCTTAGGAATCCCGGCCGTATGCAAGATTCCTCTTAAAACTGGAAGTTTGTGGTAGATATAGACTGAAATCAGCCTATTTCTATTTTTTATGCATATTTTTACCAAAAACGACGAAAAAACTCAATTTATGCATTTTCATTATACTCTTGAAGAATGCAACATATAATTCTTATTTTTCGACGGAGGTTGTAACTTCTATAGAAATTATCGAAATGTGACGAAATGGACAAATTGTGCTTATTGGAGCCTGAAACGCTCTAAAACAACGATTTGTCAACTTTGGTTGAAACCCTTAGGAATCCCGGCCGTATGCAAGATTCCTCTTAAAACTGGAAGTTTGTGGTAGATAGACTGAAATCAGCCAATGTCTATTTTTGATGCATATTTTAACCAAAAACGACGAAAAAACTCAATTTATGCATTTTCATTATACTCTTGAAGAATGCAACCTATAATTCTTATTTTTCGACGGAGGGTGTAACTTCTATAGAAGTTATCGAAATGTGACGAAATGGACAAATTGTGCTTATTGGAGCCTGAAACGCTCTAAAACAACGATTTGTGCAATTTGGTTGAAACCCTTAGGAATCCCAGCCGTATGCAAGATTCCTCTTAAAACTGGAAGTTTGTGGTAGATAGACTAAAATCAGCCAATTTCTATATTTATTGCAAATTTTAACCAAAAACGACGAAAAAACTCAATTTATGCATTTTCATTATACTCTTGAAGAATGCAGCCTATAATTCTTATTTTTCAACGGAGGGTGTAACTTCTATAGAAGTTATCGAAATGTGACGAAATGGACAAATTGTGCTTATTGGAGCATGAAACGCTCTAAAACAACGATTTGTCAACTTTGGTTGAAACCCTTAGGAATCCCGGCCGTATGCAAGATTCCTCTTAAAACTGGAAGTTTGTGGTAGATAGACTAAAATCAGCCAATTTCTACATTTTATGCATATTTTAACCAAAAACGACGAAAAAACTCAATTTATGCATTTTCATAATACTCTTGAAGAATGCAACCTATAATTCTTATTTTTCGACGCAGGGTGTAACTTCTATAGAAGTTATCGAAATGTGACGAAATGGACAAATTGTGCTTATTGGAGCCTGAAACGCTCTAAAACAACGATTTGTGCAATTTGGTTGAAACCCTTAGGAATCCCAGCCGTATGCAAGATTCCTCTTAAAACTGGAAGTTTGTGGAAGATAGACTAAAATCAGCCAATTTCTATTTTTTATGCATATTTTAACCAAAAACGACGAAAAAACTCAATTTATGCATTTTCATTATACTCTTGAAGAATGCAACCTATAATTCTTATTTTTCGACGGAGGGTGTAACTTCTATAGAAGTTATCGAAATGTGACGAAATGGACAAATTGTGCTTATTGGAGCCTGAAACGCTCTAAAACAACGATTTGTCAACTTTGGTTGAAACCCTTAGGAATCCCGGCCGTATGCAAGATTCCTCTTAAAACTGGAAGTTTGTGGTAGATAGACTGAAATCAGCCAATTTCTATTTTTTATGCATATTTTAACCAAAAACGACGAAAAAACTCAATTTATGGATTTTCATTATACTCTTGAAGAATGCAACCTATAATTCTTATTTTTCGACGGAGGGTGTAACTTCTATAGAAGTTATCGAAATGTGACGAAATGGACAAATTGTGCTTATTGGAGCCTGAAACGCTCTGAAACAACGATTTGTGCAATTTGGTTGAAACCCTTAGGAATCCCAGCCGTATGCAAGATTCCTCTTAAAACTGGAAGTTTGTGGTAGATAGACTAAAATCAGCCAATTTCTATATTTTATGCATATTTTAACCAAAAACGACGAAAAACTCAATTTATGCATTTTCATTATACTCTTGAAGAATGCAGCCTATAATTCTTATTTTTCAACGGAGGGTTCACCTTCTATAGAAGTTATCGAAATGTGACGAAATGGACAAATTGTGCTTATTGGAGCCTGAAACGCTCTAAAACAACGATTTGTCAACTTTGGTTGAAACCCTTAGGAATCCCGGCCGTATGCAAGATTCCTCTTAAAACTGGAAGTTTGTGGTAGATAGACTGAAATCAGCCAATTTCTATTTTTTATGCATATTTTAACCAAAAACGACGAAAAAACTCAATTTATGCATTTTCATTATACTCTTGAAGAATGCAACCTATAATTCTTATTTTTCGACGGAGGGTGTAACTTCTATAGAAGTTATCGAAATGTGACGAAATGGACAAATTGTGCTTATTGGAGCCTGAAACGCTCAAAAACAACGATTTGTGCAATTTGGTTGAAACCCTTAGGAATCCCAGCCGTATGCAAGATTCCTCTTAAAACTGGAAGTTTGTGGTAGATAGACTAAAATCAGCCAATTTCTAAATTTTATGCATATTTTAACCAAAAACGACGAAAAAACTCAATTTATGCATTTTCATTATACTTTTGAAGAATGCAGCCTATAATTCTTATTTTTCAACGGAGGGTGTAACTTCTATAGAAGTTATCGAAATGTGACGAAATGGACAATTTGTGCTTATTGGAGCCTGAAACGCTCTAAAACAACGATTTGTCAACTTTGGTTGAAACCCTTTAGGAATCCCGGCCGTATGCAAGATTCCTCTTAAAACTGGAAGTTTGTGGTAGATAGACTAAAATCAGCCAATTTCTATATTTTATGCATATTTTAACCAAAAACGACCAAAAAACTCAATTTATGCATTTTCATAATACTCTTTCAGAATGCACACTAACATTATTATTTTTCAACGGTTGGTGTAACTTCTAAAGTAGTTATCGAAATGTGACAAAATGGACAATTTGTGCTTATTGGAGCCTGAAACGCTCTAAAACAACGATTTGTCAACTTTGGTTGAAACCCTTAGGAATCCCAGCCGTATGCAAGATTCCTCTTAAAACTGGAAGTTTGTGGTAGATAGACTGAAATCAGCCAATTTCTATTTTTTATGCATATTTTAACCAAAAACGTCGAAAAAACTCAATTTATGCATTTTCATTATACTCTTGAAGAATGCAACCTATAATTCTTATTTTTCGACGGAGGGTGTAACTTCTATAGAAGTTATCGAAATGTGACGAAATGGACAAATTGTGCTTATTGGAGCCTGAAACGCTCTAAAACAACGATTTGTGCAATTTGGTTGAAACCCTTAGGAATCCCAGCCGTATGCAAGATTCCTCTTAAAACTGGAAGTTTGTAATAGATAGACTGAAATCAGCCAATTTCTATTTTTTATGCATATTTTAACCAAAAACGACGATAAAACTCAATTTATGCATTTTCATTATACTCTTGAAGAATGCAACCTATAATTCTTATTGTTCGACGGAGGGTGTAACTTCTATAGAAGTTATCGAAATGTAACGAAATGGACAAATTGTGTTAATTGGAGCCTGAAACGCTCTAAAACAACGATTTGTCAACTTTGGTTGAAACCCTTAGGAATCCCAGCCGTATGCAAGATTCCTCTTAAAACTGGAAGTTTGTGGTAGATAGACTGAAATCAGCCTATTTCTATTTTTTATGCATATTTTTACCAAAAACGACGAAAAAACTCAATTTATGCATTTTCATTATACTCTTAAAGAATGCAACCTATAATTCTTATTTTTCGACGGAGGTTGTAACTTCTATAGACATTATCGAAATGTGACGAAATGGACAAATTGTGCTTATTGGAGCCTGAAACGCTCTAAAACAACGATTTGTCAACTTTGGTTGAAACCCTTAGGAATCCCGGCCGTATGCAAGATTCCTCTTAAAACTGGAAGTTTGTGGTAGATAGACTGAAATCAGCCAATTTCTATTTTATATGCATATTTTAACCAAAAACGACGAAAAAACTCAATTTATGGATTTTCATTATACTCTTGAAGAATGCAACCTATAATTCTTATTTTTCGACAGAGGGTGTAACTTCTATAGAAGTAATCGAAATGTGACAAAATGGACAAATTGTGCTTATTGGAGCCTGAAACGCTCTAAAACAACGATTTGTCAACTTTGGTTGAAACACTTAGGAATCCCAGCTGTATGCAAGATTCCTCTTAAAACTCGAAGTTTGTGGTAGATAGACTGAAATCAGCCAATTTCTATGTTTTATCCATATTTTAACCAAAAACGACCAAAAAACTCAATTTATGCATTTTCATAATACTCTTGAAGAATGCAAAATATAATTCTTATTTTTCAACGGAGAGTGTAACTTCTATAGAAGTTATCGAAATGTGACGAAATGGACAAATTGTGCTTATTGGAGCCTGAAACGCTCTAAAACAACGATTTGTGCAATTTGGTTGAAACCCTTAGGAATCCCAGCCGTATGCAAGATTCCTCTTAAAACTGGAAGTTTGTGGTAGATAGACTAAAATCAGCCAATTTCTATATTTTATTCATATTTTAACCAAAAACGACCAAAAAACTCAATTTATGCATTTTCATAATACTCTTTCAGAATGCACACTAACATTATTATTTTTCAACGGTTGGTGTAACTTCTAAAGTAGTTATCGAAATGTGACGAAATGGACAAATTGTGCTTATTGGAGCCTGAAACGCTCTAAAACAACGATTTGTCAACTTTGGTTGAAACCCTTAGGAATCCCAGCCGTATGCAAGATTCCTCTTAAAACTGGAAGTTTGTGGTAGATAGACTGAAATCAGCCAATTTCTATATTTTATGCATATTTTAACCAAAAACGACGAAAAAACTCAATTTATGCATTTTCATTATACTCGTGAAGAATGCAGCCTATAATTCTTATTTTTCAACGGAGGGTGTAACTTCTATAGAAGTTATCGAAATGTGACGAAATGGACAAATTGTGCTTATTGGAGCCTGAAACGCTCTTAAACAACGATTTGTCAACTTTGGTTGAAACCCTTAGGAATCCCGGCCGTATGCAAGATTCCTCTTAAAACTGGAAGTTTGTGGTAGATAGACTGAAATCAGCCAATTTCTATTTTTTATGCATATTTTAACCAAAAACGACGAAAAAACTCAATTTATGCATTTTCATTATACTCTTGAAGAATGCAACCTATAATTCTTCTTTTTCGACGGAGGGTGTAACTTCTATAGAAGTTATCGAAATGTGACGAAATGGACAAATTGTGCTTATTGGAGCCTGAAACGCTCTAAAACAACGATTTGTCAACTTTGGTTGAAACCCTTAGGAATCCCGGCCGTATGCAAGATTCCTCTTAAAACTGGAAGTTTGTGGTAGATAGACTAAAATCAGCCAATTTCTATATTTTATGCATATTTTAACCAAAAACGACGAAAAAACTCAATTTATGCATTTTCATAATACTCTTGAAGAATGCAACCTATAATTCTTATTTTTCGACGCAGGGTGTAACTTCTATAGAAGTTATCGAATTGTGACGAAATGGACAAATTGTGCTTATTGGAGCCTGAAACGCTCTAAAACAACGATTTGTGCAATTTGGTTGAAACCCTTAGGAATCCCAGCCGTATGCAAGATTCCTCTTAAAACTGGAAGTTTGTGGAAGATAGACTAAAATCAGCCAATTTCTATATTTTATGCATATTTTAACCAAAAACGACGAAAAAACTCAATTTATGCATTTTCATTATACTCTTGAAGAATGCAGCCTATAATTCTTATTTTTCAACGGAGGGTGTAACTTCTATAGAAGTTATCGAAATGTGACGAAATGGACAAATTGTGTTAATTGGAGCCTAAAACGCTCTAAAACAACGATTTGTCAACTTTGGTTGAAACCCTTAGGAATCCCGGCCGTATGCAAGATTCCTCTTAAAACTGGAAGTTTGTGGTAGATAGACTGAAATCAGCCAATTTCTATTTTTTTGCATATTTTAACCAAAAACGACGAAAAAACTCAATTTATGGATTTTCATTATACTCTTGAAGAATGCAACCTATAATTCTTATTTTTCGACGGAGGGTGTAACTTCTATAGAAGTTATCAAAATGTGACGAAAGGGACAAATTGTGCTTATTGGAGCCTGAAACGCTCTAAAACAACGATTTGTGCAATTTGGTTGAAACCCTTAGGAATCCCAGCCGTATGCAAGATTCCTCTTAAAACTGGAAGTTTGTGGTAGATAGACTAAAATCAGCCAATTTCTATATTTTATGCATATTTTAACCAAAAACGACGAAAAAACTCAATTTATGCATTTTCATTATACTCTTGAAGAATGCAGCCTATAATTCTTATTTTTCAACGGAGGGTTCACCTTCTATAGAAGTTATCGAAATGTGACGAAATGGACAAATTGTGCTTATTGGAGCCTGAAACGCTCTAAAACAACGATTTGTCAACTTTGGTTGAAACCCTTAGGAATCCCGGCCGTATGCAAGATTCCTCTTAAAACTGGAAGTTTGTGGTAGATAGACTAAAATCAGCCAATTTCTATATTTTATGCATATTTTAACCAAAAACGACGAAAAAACTCAATTTATGCATTTTCATAATACTCTTGAAGAATGCAACCTATAATTCTTATTTTTCGACGCAGGGTGTAACTTCTATAGAAGTTATCGAAATGTGACGAAATGGACAAATTGTGCTTATTGGAGCCTGAAACGCTCTAAAACAACGATTTGTGCAATTTGGTTGAAACCCTTAGGAATCCCAGCCGTATGCAAGATTCCTCTTAAAACTGGAAGTTTGTGGAAGATAGACTAAAATCAGCCAATTTCTATATTTTATGCATATTTTAACCAAAAACGACGAAAAAACTCAATTTATGCATTTTGATTATACTCTTGAAGAATGCAGCATATAATTCTTATTTTTCAACGGAGGGTGTAACTTCTATAGAAGTTATCGAAATGTGACGAAATGGACAAATTGTGCTTATTGGAGCCTGAAACGCTCTAAAACAACGATTTGTCAACTTTGGTTGAAACCCTTAGGAATCCCGGCCGTATGCAAGATTCCTCTTAAAACTGGAAGTTTGTGGTAGATAGACTGAAATCAGCCAATTTCTATTTTTTATGCATATTTTAACCAAAAACGACGAAAAAACTCAATTTATGCATTTTCATTATACTCTTGAAGAATGCAACCTATAATTCTTATTTTTCGACGGAGGGTGTAACTTCTATAGAAGTTATCGAAATGTGACGAAATGGACAAATTGTGCTTATTGGAGCCTGAAACGCTCTAAAACAACGATTTGTCAACTTTGGTTGAAACCCTTAGGAATCCCGGCCGTATGCAAGATTCCTCTTAAAACTGGAAGTTTGTGGTAGATAGACTGAAATCAGCCAATTTCTATTTTTTATGCATATTTTAACCAAAAACGACGAAAAAACTCAATTTATGGATTTTCATTATACTCTTGAAGAATGCAACCTATAATTCTTATTTTTCGACGGAGGGTGTAACTTCTATAGAAGTTATCGAAATGTGACGAAATGGACAAATTGTGCTTATTGGAGCCTAGAACGCTCTAAAACAACGATTTGTGCTATTTGGTTGAAACCCTTAGGAATCCCAGCCGTATGCAAGATTCCTCTTAAAACTGGAAGTTTGTGGTAGATAGACTAAAATCAGCCAATTTCTATATTTTATGCATATTTTAACCAAAAACGACGAAAAACTCAATTTATGCATTTTCATTATACTCTTGAAGAATGCAGCCTATAATTCTTATTTTTCAACGGAGGGTTCACCTTCTATAGAAGTTATCGAAATGTGACGAAATTGACAAATTGTGCTTATTGGAGCCTGAAACGCTCTAAAACAACGATTTGTCAACTTTGGTTGAAACCCTTAGGAATCCCGGCCGTATGCAAGATTCCTCTTAAAACTGGAAGTTTGTGGTAGATAGACTGAAATCAGCCAATTTCTATTTTTTATGCATATTTTAACCAAAAACGACGAAAAAACTCAATTTATGCATTTTCATTATACTCTTGAAGAATGCAACCTATAATTCTTATTTTTCGACGGAGGGTGTAACTTCTATAGAAATTATCGAAATGTGACGAAATGGACAAATTGTGCTTATTGGAGCCTGAAACGCTCAAAAACAACGATTTGTGCAATTTGGTTGAAACCCTTAGGAATCCCAGCCGTATGCAAGATTCCTCTTAAAACTGGAAGTTTGTGGTAGATAGACTAAAATCAGCCAATTTCTATATTTTATGCATATTTTAACCAAAAACGACGAAAAAACTCAATAGATGCATTTTCATTATACTTTTGAAGAATGCAGCCTATAATTCTTATTTTTCAACGGAGGGTGTAACTTCTATAGAAGTTATCGAAATGTGACGAAATGGACAATTTGTGCTTATTGGAGCCTGAAACGCTCTAAAACAACGATTTGTCAACTTTGGTTGAAACCCTTTAGGAATCCCGGCCGTATGCAAGATTCCTCTTAAAACTGGAAGTTTGTGGTAGATAGACTAAAATCAGCCAATTTCTATATTTTATGTATATTTTAACCAAAAACGACCAAAAAACTCAATTTATGCATTTTCATAATACTCTTTCAGAATGCACACTAACATTATTATTTTTCAACGGTTGGTGTAACTTCTAAAGTAGTTATCGAAATGTGACAAAATGGACAATTTGTGCTTATTGGAGACTGAAACGCTCTAAAACAACGATTTGTCAACTTTGGTTGAAACCCTTAGGAATCCCAGCCGTATGCAAGATTCCTCTTAAAACTGGAAGTTTGTAATAGATAGACTGAAATCAGCCAATTTCTATTTTTTATGCATATTTTAACCAAAAACGACGATAAAACTCAATTTATGCATTTTCATTATACTCTTGAAGAATGCAACCTATAATTCTTATTTTTCGACGGAGGGTGTAACTTCTATAGAAGTTATCGAAATGTAACGAAATGGACAAATTGTGTTAATTGGAGCCTGAAACGCTCTAAAACAACGATTTGTCAACTTTGGTTGAAACCCTTAGGAATCCCAGCCGTATGCAAGATTCCTCTTAAAACTGGAAGTTTGTGGTAGATAGACTGAAATCAGCCTATTTCTATTTTTTATGCATATTTTAACCAAAAACGACGAAAAAACTCAATTTATGCATTTTCATTATACTCTTGAAGAATGCAACCTATAATTCTTATTTTTCGACGGAGGGTGTAACTTCTATAGAAGTTATCGAAATGTGACGAAATGGACAAATTGTGCTTATTGGAGCCTGAAACGCTCTAAAACAACGATTTGTGCAATTTGGTTGAAACCCTTAGGAATCCCAGCCGTATGCAAGATTCCTCTTAAAACTGGAAGTTTGTGGTAGATAGACTAAAATCAGCCAATTTCTATATTTTATTCATATTTCAACCAAAAACGACCAAAAAACTCAATTTATGCATTTTCATAATACTCTTTCAGAATGCACACTAACATTATTATTTTTCAACGGTTGGTGTAACTTCTAAAGTAGTTATCGAAATGTGACGAAATGGACAAATTGTGCTTATTGGAGCCTGAAACGCTCTAAAACAACGATTTGTCAACTTTGGTTGAAACCCTTAGGAATCCCGGCCGTATGCAAGATTCCCCTTAAAACTGGAAGTTTGTGGTAGATAGACTGAAATCAGCCAATTTCTATATTTTATGCATATTTTAACCAAAAACGACGAAAAAACTCAATTTATGCATTTTCATTATACTCTTAAAGAATGCAGCCTATAATTCTTATTTTTCAACGGAGGGTGTAACTTCTATAGAAGTTATCGAAATGTGACGAAATTGACAAATTGTGCTTATTGGAGCCTGAAACGCTCTTAAACAACGATTTGTCAACTTTGGTTGAAACCCTTAGGAATCCCGGCCGTATGCAAGATTCCTCTTAAAACTGGAAGTTTGTGGTAGATAGACTGAAATCAGCCAATTTCTATTTTTTATGCATATTTTAACCAAAAACGACGAAAAAACTCAATTTATGCATTTTCATTATACTCTTGAAGAATGCAACCTATAATTCTTATTTTTCGACGGAGGGTGTAACTTCTATAGAAGTTATCGAAATGTGACGAAATGGACAAATTGTGCTTATTGGAGCCTGAAACGCTCTAAAACAACGATTTGTCAACTTTGGTTGAAACCCTTAGGAATCCCGGCCGTATGCAAGATTCCTCTTAAAACTGGAAGTTTGTGGTAGATAGACTAAAATCAGCCAATTTCTATATTTTATGCATATTTTAACCAAAAACGACGAAAAAACTCAATTTATGCATTTTCATAATACTCTTGAAGAATGCAACCTATAATTCTTATTTTTCGACGCAGGGTGTAACTTCTATAGAAGTTATCGAAATGTGACGAAATGGACAAATTGTGCTTATTGGAGCCTGAAACGCTCTAAAACAACGATTTGTGCAATTTGGTTGAAACCCTTAGGAATCCCAGCCGTATGCAAGATTCCTCTTAAAACTGGAAGTTTGTGGTAGATAGACTGAAATCAGCCAATTTCTATTTTTTATGCATATTTTAACCAAAAACGACGAAAAAACTCAATTTATGCATTTTCATTATACTCTTGAAGAATGCAACCTATAATTCTTATTTTTCGACGGAGGGTGTAACTTCTATAGAAGTTATCGAAATGTGACGAAATGGACAAATTGTGCTTATTGGAGCCTGAAACGCTCAAAAACAACGATTTGTGCAATTTGGTTGAAACCCTTAGGAATCCCAGCCGTATGCAAGATTCCTCTTAAAACTGGAAGTTTGTGGTAGATAGACTAAAATCAGCCAATTTCTATATTTTATGCATATTTTAACCAAAAACGACGAAAAAACTCAATTTATGCATTTTCATTATACTCTTGAAGAATGCAGCCTATAATTCTTATTTTTCAACGGAGGGTGTAACTTCTATAGAAGTTATCGAAATGCGTTAAATGGACAAATTGTGCTTATTGGAGCCTGAAACGCTCTAAAACAACGATTTGTGCAATTTGGTTGAAACCCTTAGGAATCCCAGCCGTATGCAAGATTCCTTTTAAAACTGGAAGTTTGTGGTAGATAGACTAAAATCAGCCAATTTCTATATTTTATTCATATTTTAACCAAAAACGACGAAAAAAACTCAATTTATGCATTTTCATTATACTCTTGAAGAATGCAGCCTATAATTCTTATTTTTCAACGGAGGGTGTAACTTCTATAGAAGTTATCGAAATGTGACGAAATGGACAAATTGTGCTTATTAGAGCCTGAAACGCTCTAAAACAACGATTTGTCAACTTTGGTTGAAACCCTTAGGAATCCCGGCCGTATGCAAGATTCCTCTTAATACTGGAAGTTTGTGGTAGATAGACTGAAATCAGCCAATTTCTATTTTTTATGCATATTTTAACCAAAAACGACGAAAAAACTCAATTTATGCATTTTCATTATTCCTTTGAAGAATGCAACCTATAATTCTTATTTTTCGACGGAGGGTGTAACTTCTATAGAAGTTATCGAAATGTAACGAAATGGACAAATTTTGCTTATTGGAGCCTGAAACGCTCTTAAACAACGATTTGTCAACTTTGGTTGAAACCCTTAGGAATCCCGGCCGTATGCAAGATTCCTCTTAAAACTGGAAGTTTGTGGTAGATAGACTGAAATCAGCCAATTTCTATTTTTTATGCATATTTTAACCAAAAACGACGAAAAAACTCAATTTATGCATTTTCATTATACTCTTGAAGAATGCAACCTATAATTCTTATTTTTCGACGGAGGGTGTAACTTCTATAGAAGTTATCGAAATGTGACGAAATGGACAAATTGTGCTTATTGGAGCCTGAAACGCTCTAAAACAACGATTTGTCAACTTTGGTTGAAACCCTTAGGAATCCCAGCCGTATGCAAGATTCCTCTTAAAACTGGAAGTTTGTGGTAGATAGACTGAAATCAGCCAATTTCTATTTTTTATGCATATTTTAACCAAAAACGACTAAAAAAACTCAATTTATGCATTTTCATTATACTCTTGAAGAATGCAGCCTATAATTCTTATTTTTCAACTGAGGGTGTAACTTCGATAGAAGTTATCGAAATGTGACGAAATGGACAAATTGTGCTTATTGGAGCCTGAAACGCTCTAAAACAACGATTTGTTAACTTTGGTTGAAACCCTTAGGAATCCCGGCCGTATGCAAGATTCCTCTTAAAACTGGAAGTTTGTGGTAGATAGACTGAAATCAGCCAATTTCTATTTTTTATGCATATTTTAACCAAAAACGACGAAAAAACTCAATTTATGCATTTTCATTATACTCTTGAAGAATGCAACCTATAATTCTTATTTTTCGACGGAGGGTGTAACTTCTATAGAAGTTATCGAAATGTGACGAAATGGACAAATTGTGCTTATTGCAGCCTGAAAAGCTCTAAAACAACGATTTGTCAACTTTGGTTGAAACCCTTAGGAATCCCGGCCGTATGCAAGATTCCTCTTAAAACTGGAAGTTTGTGGTAGATAGACTGAAATCAGCCAATTTCTATTTTTTATGCATATTTTAACCAAAAACGACGAAAAAACTCAATTTATGCATTTTCATTATACTCTTGAAGAATGCAACCTATAATTCTTATTTTTCGACGGAGGGTGTAACTTCTATAGAAGTTATCGAAATGTGACGAAATGGACAAATTGTGCTTATTGGAGCCTGAAACGCTCTAAAACAACGATTTGTCAACTTTGGTTGAAACCCTTAGGAATCCCAGCCGTATGCAAGATTCCTCTTAAAACTGGAAGTTTGTGGTAGATAGACTGAAATCAGCCAATTTCTATTTTTTATGCATATTTTAACCAAAAACGACGAAAAAACTCAATTTATGCATTTTCATTATACTCTTGAAGAATGCAACCTATAATTCTTATTTTTCGACGGAGGGTGTAACTTCTATAGAAGTTATCGAAATGTGACGAAATGGACAAATTGTTCTTATTGGAGCCTGAAACGCTCTAAAACAACGATTTGTCAACTTTGGTTGAAACCCTTAGGAATCCCGGCCGTATGCAAGATTCCTCTTAAAACTGGAAGTTTGTGGTAGATAGACTGAAATCAGCCAATGTCTATTTTTGATGCATATTTTAACCAAAAACGACGAAAAAACTCAATTTATGCATTTTCATTATACTCTTGAAGAATGCAACCTATAATTCTTATTTTTCGACGGAGGGTGTAACTTCTATAGAAGTTATCGAAATGTGACGAAATGGACAAATTGTGCTTATTGGGGCCTGAAACGCTCTAAAACAACGATTTGTGCAATTTGGTTGAAACCCTTAGGAATCCCAGCCGTATGCAAGATTCCTCTTAAAACTGGAAGTTCGTGGTAGATAGACTAAAATTAGCCAATTTCTATATTTTATGCATATTTTAACCAAAAACGACGAAAAAACTCAATTTATGCATTTTCATTATACTCTTAAAGAATGCAGCCTATAATTCTTATTTTTCAACGGAGGGTGTAACTTCTATAGAAGTTATCGAAATGTGACGAAATGGACAAATTGTGCTTATTGGAGCCTGAAACGCTCTAAAACAACGATTTGTCAACTTTGGTTGAAACCCTAAGGAATCCCGGCCGTATGCAAGATTCCTCTTAAAACTGGAAGTTTGTGGTAGATAGACTGAAATCAGCCAATTTCTATTTTGTATGCATATTTTAACCAAAAACGACGAAAAAACTCAATTTATGCATTTTCATTATACTCTTGAAGAATGCAACCTATAATTCTTATTTTTCGACGGAGGGTGTAACTTCTATAGAAGTTATCGAAATGTGACGAAATGGACAAATTGTGCTTATTGGAGCCTGAAACGCTCTAAAACAACGATTTGTCAACTTTGGTTGAAACCCTTAGGAATCCCGGCCGTATGCAAGATTCCTCTTAAAACTGGAAGTTTGTGGTAGATAGACTGAAATCAGCCAATTTCTATTTTTTATGCATATTTTAACCAAAAACGACGAAAAAACTCAATTTATGCATTTTCATTATACTCTTGAAGAATGCAACCTATAATTCTTATTTTTCGACGGAGGGTGTAACTTCTATAGAAGTTATCGAAATGTGACAAAATGGACAAATTGTGCTTATTGGAGCCTAAAACGCTCTAAAACAACGATTTGTCAACTTTGGTTGAAACCCTTAGGAATCCCGGCCGTATGCAAGATTCCTCTTAAAACTGGAAGTTTGTGGTAGATAGACTGAAATCAGCCAATTTCTATTTTTTATGCATATTTTAACCAAAAACGACGAAAAAACTCAATTTATGGATTTTCATTATACTCTTGAAGAATGCAACCTATAATTCTTATTTTTCGACGGAGGGTGTAACTTCTATAGAAGTAATCAAAATGTGACGAAATGGACAAATTGTGCTTATTGGAGCCTGAAACGCTCTAAAACAACGATTTGTGCAATTTGGTTGAAACCCTTAGGAATCCCAGCCGTATGCAAGATTCCTCTTAAAACTGGAAGTTTGTGGTAGATAGACTAAAATCAGCCAATTTCTATATTTTATGCATATTTTAACCAAAAACGACGAAAAAACTCAATTTATGCATTTTCATTATACTCTTGAAGAATGCAGCCTATAATTCTTATTTTTCAACGGAGGGTTCACCTTCTATAGAAGTTATCGAAATGTGACGAAATGGACAAATTGTGCTTATTGGAGCCTGAAACGCTCTAAAACAACGATTTGTCAACTTTGGTTGAAACCCTTAGGAATCCCGGCCGTATGCAAGATTCCTCTTAAAACTGGAAGTTTGTGGTAGATAGACTGAAATCAGCCAATTTCTATTTTTTATGCATATTTTAACCAAAAACGACGAAAAAACTCAATTTATGCATTTTCATTATACTCTTGAAGAATGCAACCTATAATTCTTATTTTTCGACGGAGGGTGTAACTTCTATAGAAGTTATCGAAATGTGACGAAATGGACAAATTGTGCTTATTGGAGCCTGAAACGCTCTAAAACAACGATTTGTCAACTTTGGTTGAAACCCTTAGGAATCCCAGCCGTATGCAAGATTCCTCTTAAAACTGGAAGTTTGTGGTAGATAGACTGAAATCAGCCAATTTCTATTTTTTATGCATATTTTAACCAAAAACGACTAAAAAAACTCAATTTATGCATTTTCATTATACTCTTGAAGAATGCAGCCTATAATTCTTATTTTTCAACTGAGGGTGTAACTTCGATAGAAGTTATCGAAATGTGACGAAATGGACAAATTGTGCTTATTGGAGCCTGAAACGCTCTAAAACAACGATTTGTTAACTTTGGTTGAAACCCTTAGGAATCCCGGCCGTATGCAAGATTCCTCTTAAAACTGGAAGTTTGTGGTAGATAGACTGAAATCAGCCAATTTCTATTTTTTATGCATATTTTAACCAAAAACGACGAAAAAACTCAATTTATGCATTTTCATTATACTCTTGAAGAATGCAACCTATAATTCTTATTTTTCGACGGAGGGTGTAACTTCTATAGAAGTTATCGAAATGTGACGAAATGGACAAATTGTGCTTATTGGAGCCTGAAAAGCTCTAAAACAACGATTTGTCAACTTTGGTTGAAACCCTTAGGAATCCCGGCCGTATGCAAGATTCCTCTTAAAACTGGAAGTTTGTGGTAGATAGACTGAAATCAGCCAATTTCTATTTTTTATGCATATTTTAACCAAAAACGACGAAAAAACTCAATTTATGCATTTTCATTATACTCTTGAAGAATGCAACCTATAATTCTTATTTTTCGACGGAGGGTGTAACTTCTATAGAAGTTATCGAAATGTGACGAAATGGACAAATTGTGCTTATTGGAGCCTGAAACGCTCTAAAACAACGATTTGTCAACTTTGGTTGAAACCCTTAGGAATCCCAGCCGTATGCAAGATTCCTCTTAAAACTGGAAGTTTGTGGTAGATAGACTGAAATCAGCCAATTTCTATTTTTTATGCATATTTCAACCAAAAACGACGAAAAAACTCAATTTATGCATTTTCATTATACTCTTGAAGAATGCAGCCTATAATTCTTATTTTTCAACGGAGGGTGTAACTTCTATAGAAGTTATCGAAATGTGACGAAATGGACAAATTGTGCTTATTGGAGCCTAAAACGCTCTCAAACAACGATTTGTCAACTTTGGTTGAAACCCTTAGGAATCCCGGCCGTATGCAAGATTCCTCTTAAAACTGGAAGTTTGTGGTAGATAGACTGAAATCAGCCAATTTCTATTTTTTATGCATATTTTAACCAAAAACGACGAAAAAACTCAATTTATGCATTTTCATTATACTCTTGAAGAATGCAACCTATAATTCTTATTTTTCGACGGAGGGTGTAACTTCTATAGAAGTTATCGAAATGTGACGAAATGGACAAATTGTTCTTATTGGAGCCTGAAACGCTCTAAAACAACGATTTGTCAACTTTGGTTGAAACCCTTAGGAATCCCGGCCGTATGCAAGATTCCTCTTAAAACTGGAAGTTTGTGGTAGATAGACTGAAATCAGCCAATGTCTATTTTTGATGCATATTTTAACCAAAAACGACGAAAAAACTCAATTTATGCATTTTCATTATACTCTTGAAGAATGCAACCTATAATTCTTATTTTTCGACGGAGGGTGTAACTTCTATAGAAGTTATCGAAATGTGACGAAATGGACAAATTGTGCTTATTGGGGCCTGAAACGCTCTAAAACAACGATTTGTGCAATTTGGTTGAAACCCTTAGGAATCCCAGCCGTATGCAAGATTCCTCTTAAAACTGGAAGTTCGTGGTAGATAGACTAAAATTAGCCAATTTCTATATTTTATGCATATTTTAACCAAAAACGACGAAAAAACTCAATTTATGCATTTTCATTATACTCTTAAAGAATGCAGCCTATAATTCTTATTTTTCAACGGAGGGTGTAACTTCTATAGAAGTTATCGAAATGTGACGAAATGGACAAATTGTGCTTATTGGAGCCTGAAACGCTCTAAAACAACGATTTGTCAACTTTGGTTGAAACCCTAAGGAATCCCGGCCGTATGCAAGATTCCTCTTAAAACTGGAAGTTTGTGGTAGATAGACTGAAATCAGCCAATTTCTATTTTGTATGCATATTTTAACCAAAAACGACGAAAAAACTCAATTTATGCATTTTCATTATACTCTTGAAGAATGCAACCTATAATTCTTATTTTTCGACGGAGGGTGTAACTTCTATAGAAGTTATCGAAATGTGACGAAATGGACAAATTGTGCTTATTGGAGCCTGAAACGCTCTAAAACAACGATTTGTCAACTTTGGTTGAAACCCTTAGGAATCCCGGCCGTATGCAAGATTCCTCTTAAAACTGGAAGTTTGTGGTAGATAGACTGAAATCAGCCAATTTCTATTTTTTATGCATATTTTAACCAAAAACGACGAAAAAACTCAATTTATGCATTTTCATTATACTCTTGAAGAATGCAACCTATAATTCTTATTTTTCGACGGAGGGTGTAACTTCTATAGAAGTTATCGAAATGTGACAAAATGGACAAATTGTGCTTATTGGAGCCTAAAACGCTCTAAAACAACGATTTGTCAACTTTGGTTGAAACCCTTAGGAATCCCGGCCGTATGCAAGATTTCCTCTTAAAACTGGAAGTTTGTGGTAGATAGACTGAAATCAGCCAATTTCTATTTTTTTATGCATATTTTAACCAAAAACGACGAAAAAACTCAATTTATGGATTTTCATTATACTCTTGAAGAATGCAACCTATAATTCCTTATTTTTCGACGGAGGGTGTAACTTCTATAGAAGTAATCAAAATGTGACGAAATGGACAAATTGTGCTTATTGGAGCCTGAAACGCTCTAAAACAACGATTTGTGCAATTTGGTTGAAACCCTTAGGAATCCCAGCCGTATGCAAGATTCCTCTTAAAACTGGAAGTTTGTGGTAGATAGACTGAAATCAGCCAATTTCTATTTTTTATGCATATTTTAACCAAAAACGACGAAAAAAACTCAATTTATGCATTTTCATTATACTCTTGAAGAATGCAGCCTATAATTCTTATTTTTCAACTGAGGGTTGTAACTTCTATAGAAGTTATCGAAATGTGACGAAATGGACAAATTGTGCTTATTGGAGCCTGAAACGCTCTAAAACAACGATTTGTTAACTTTGGTTGAAACCCTTAGGAATCCCGGCCGTATGCAAGATTCCTCTTAAAACTGGAAGTTTGTGGTAGATAGACTGAAATCAGCCAATTTCTATTTTTTATGCATATTTTAACCAAAAACGACGAAAAAACTCAATTTATGCATTACCATTATACTCTTGAAGAATGCAACCTATAATTCTTATTTTTCGACGGAGGGTGTAACTTCTATAGAAGTTATCGAAATGTGACGAAATGGACAAATTGTGCTTATTGGAGCCTGAAAAAGCTCTTAAACAACGATTTGTCAACTTTGGTTGAAACCCTTAGGAATCCCGGCCGTATGCAAGATTCCTCTTAAAACTGGAAGTTTGTGGTAGATAGACTGAAATCAGCCAATTTCTATTTTTTATGCATATTTTAACCAAAAACGACGAAAAAACTCAATTTATGCATTTTCATTATACTCTTGAAGAATGCAACCTATAATTCTTATTTTTTCGACGGAGGGTGTAACTTCTATAGAAGTTATCGAAATGTGACAAAATGGACAAATTGTGCTTATTGGAGCCTGAAACGCTAACGATTTGTCAACTTTGGTTGAAACCCTTAGGAATCCCAGCCGTATGCAAGATTCCTCTTAAAACTGGAAGTTTGTGGTAGATAGACTGAAATCAGCCAATTTCTATTTTTTATGCATATTTTAACCAAAAACGACGAAAAAACTCAATTTATGCATTTTCATTATACTCTTGAAGAATGCAGCCTATAATTCTTATTTTTCAACGGAGGGTGTAACTTCTATAGAAGTTATCGAAATGTGACGAAATGGACAAATTGTGCTTATTGGAGCCTGAAACGCTCTAAAACAAAGATTTGTTAACTTTGGTTGAAACCCTTAGGAATCCCGGCCGTATGCAAGATTCCTCTTAAAACAGGAAGTTTGTGGTAGATAGACTGAAATCAGCCAATTTCTATTTTTTATGCATATTTTAACCAAAAACAACGAAAAAACTCAATTTATGCATTTTCATTATACTCTTGAAGAATGCAACCTATAATTCTTATTTTTCGACGGAGGGTGTAACTTCTATAGAAAATAACGAAATGTGACGAAATGGACAAATTGTGCTTATTGGAGCCTGAAACGCTCTTAAACAACGATTTGTCAACTTTGGTTGAAACCCTTAGGAATCCCGGCCGTATGCAAGATTCCTCTTAAAACTGGAAGTTTGTGGTAGATAGACTGAAATCAGCCTATTTCTATTTTTTATGCATATTTGTACCAAAAACGACGAAAAAACTCAATTTATGCATTTTCATTATACTCTTGAAGAATGCAACCTATAATTCTTATTTTTCGACGGAGGTTGTAACTTCTATAGAAATTATCGAAATGTGACGAAATGGACAAATTGTGCTTATTGGAGCCTGAAACGCTCTAAAACAACGATTTGTGCAATTTGGTTGAAACCCTTAGGAATCCCAGCCGTATGCAAGATTCCTCTTAAAACTGGAAGTTTGTTGTAGATAGACTAAAATCAGCCAATTTCTATATTTTATGCATATTTTAACCAAAAACGACAAAAAAACTCAATTTATGCATTTTCATAATACTCTTTCAGAATGCACACTAACATTATTATTTTTCAACGGTTGGTGTAACTTCTAAAGTAGTTATCGAAATGTGACGAAATGGACAAATTGTGCTTATTGGAGCCTAAAACGCTCTCAAACAACGACTTGTCAACTTTAGTTGAAACCCTTAGGAATCCCGGCCGTATGCAAGATTCCTCTTAAAACTGGAAGTTTGTGGTAGATAGACTGAAATCAGCCAATTTCTATTTTTTATGCATATTTTAACCAAAAACGACGAAAAAACTCAATTTATGCATTTTCATTATACTCTTGAAGAATGCAACCTATAATTCTTATTTTTCGACGGAGGCAGTAACTTCTATAGAAGTTATCGAAATGTGACGAAATAAACAAATTGTTCTTATTGGAGCCTGAAACGCTCTAAAACAAAGATTTGTCAACTTTGGTTGAAACCCTTAGGAATCCCGGCCGTATGCAAGATTCCTCTTAAAACAGGAAGTTTGTGGTAGATAGACTGAAATCAGCCAATGTCTATTTTTGATGCATATTTTAACCAAAAACGACGAAAAAAATCAATTTATGCATTGTCATTATACTTTTGAAGAATGCAACCTATAATTCTTATTTTTCGACGGAGGGTGTAACTTCTATAGAAGTTATCGAAATGTGACGAAATGGACAAATTGTGCTTATTGGAGCCTGAAACGCTCTAAAACAACGATTTGTGCAATTTGGTTGAAACCCTTAGGAATCCCAGCCGTATGCAAGATTCCTCTTAAAACTGGACGTTTGTGGTAGATAGACTAAAATCAGCCAATTTCTATATTTTATGCATATTTTAACCAAAAACGACGAAAAAACTCAATTTATGCATTTTCATTATACTCTTGAAGAATGCAGCCTATAATTCTTATTTTTCAACGGAGGGTGTAACTTCTATAGAAGTTATCGAAATGTGACGAAATGGACAAATTGTGCTTATTGGAGCCTGAAACGCTCTAAAACAACGATTTGTGCAATTTGGTTGAAACCCTTAGGAATCCCAGCCGTATGCAAGATTCCTCTTAAAACTGGAAGTTCGTGGTAGATAGACTAAAATTAGCCAATTTCTATATTTTATGCATATTTTAACCAAAAACGACGAAAAAACTCAATTTATGCATTTTCATTATACTCTTGAAGAATGCAACCTATAATTCTTATTTTTCGACGGAGGGTGTAACTTCTATAGAAGTTATCGAAATGTGACGAAATGGACAAATTGTGCTTATTGGAGCCTGAAACGCTCTAAAACAACGATTTGTCAACTTTGGTTGAAACCCTTAGGAATCCCGGCCGTATGCAAGATTCCTCTTAAAACTGGAAGTTTGTGGTAGATAGACTGAAATCAGCCAATTTCTATTTTTTATGCATATTTTAACCAAAAACGACGAAAAAACTCAATTTATGGATTTTCATTATACTCTTGAAGAATGCAACCTATAATTCTTATTTTTCGACGGAGGGTGTAACTTCTATAGAAGTTATCGAAATTTGACGAAATGGACAAATTGTGCTTATTGGAGCCTGAAACGCTCTAAAACAACGATTTGTGCAATTTGGTTGAAACCCTTAGGAATCCCAGCCGTATGCAAGATTCCTCTTAAAACTGGAAGTTTGTGGTAGATAGACTAAAATCAGCCAATTTCTATATTTTATGCATATTTTAACCAAAAACGACGAAAAACTCAATTTATGCATTTTCATTATACTCTTGAAGAATGCAGCCTATAATTCTTATTTTTCAACGGAGGGTTCACCTTCTATAGAAGTTATCGAAATGTGACGAAATGGACAAATTGTGCTTATTGGAGCCTGAAACGCTCTAAAACAACGATTTGTCAACTTTGGTTGAAACCCTTAGGAATCCCGGCCGTATGCAAGATTCCTCTTAAGGTACTTGTATACCCTACACGGACGTGAATTAAAAAAAAATTGATTTTTTGGTTTAGTTAATTTAATTTCTTCATTTAGTTATGTTTCTTTGCATATATGATACATATGTATGCTGTTCTTATTTATTGCGGTATAATTATTTCATTGTAAGCACTGCACTTGTTTTATGCCTCAAAACCACGCTCAAAACGGCAAAAATAAAAGACATTCTAGGCCTAGGCCTTGACCTTGCACATCAACAAGTGAGGACCTAACTTTATTGTTGAATGCTATTGATGCGTCTATCCCTTCTTATAACAGTGGTAAAATTTCATTAAGCAAAATCTCAAAAGGCTGAGGATTTGATGGATGAGACATGAACATAACCGTAGGTAAAAGTGTTTCTTAACTTTAACTAGCATTATCTCAGATACAGTTTTTGATACGTTTGCTCTAACTTGGAAACAGATTAGATATAGTAAATAATAAGATAGGGACTTGAATTTGGTTTTATTTAAAATAAAAGAGTATGGGGCATGGGCCTATGAGAGCTTTTTTCATATTTGTTTCATGATTATTTAATAGAACAATTTGAATACAAAAATATTCCAAGGAAAACTTATAATTGAAAAACTTTGAAGTTAGAAAATTCATAATACACCTTTCAGATAAAAATCTCAAAAAAGGTCTCATAGGCTCATTCGCACATATCATCTGCATCAGATGAGACCACAATCAACTTTCTACGACTAAAAGTAGGCATCAAAATTCACTTCACCAGATTACCATTGTTATAACAATGAAATAAAACGTAACAATGGAATTTATGAATATTTAAATTGTTTTTAAATGGATATCATCTAATTAGGCAAGTGTTAAACTTACATAAAATACAAAAATATAAGAATGATAATAGGTAAAATTTTTGTTGCTAGGGTATACAAGTACCAACTGGAAGTTTGTGGTAGATAGACTGAAATCAGCCAATTTCTATTTTTTATGCATATTTTAACCAAAAACGACGAAAAAACTCAATTTATGCATTTTCATTATACTCTTGAAGAATGCAACCTATAATTCTTATTTTTCGACGGAGGGTGTAACTTCTATAGAAATTATCGAAATGTGACAAAATGGACAAATTGTGCTTATTGGAGCCTGAAACGCTCAAAAACAACGATTTGTGCAATTTGGTTGAAACCCTTAGGAATCCCAGCCGTATGCAAGATTCCTCTTAAAACTGGAAGTTTGTGGTAGATAGACTAAAATCAGCCAATTTCTATATTTTATGCATATTTTAACCAAAAACGACGAAAAAACTCAATTTATGCATTTTCATTATACTTTTGAAGAATGCAGCCTATAATTCTTATTTTTCAACGGAGGGTGTAACTTCTATAGAAGTTATCGAAATGTGACGAAATGGACAATTTGTGCTTATTGGAGCCTGAAACGCTCTAAAACAACGATTTGTCAACTTTGGTTGAAACCCTTTAGGAATCCCGGCCGTATGCAAGATTCCTCTTAAAAATGGAAGTTTGTGGTAGATAGACTAAAATCAGCCAATTTCTATATTTTATGCATATTTTAACCAAAAACGACCAAAAAACTCAATTTATGCATTTTCATAATACTCTTTCAGAATGCACACTAACATTATTATTTTTCAACGGTTGGTGTAACTTCTAAAGTAGTTATCGAAATGTGACAAAATGGACAATTTGTGCTTATTAGAGCCTGAAACGCTCTAAAACAACGATTTGTCAACTTTGGTTGAAACCCTTAGGAATCCCAGCCGTATGCAAGATTCCTCTTAAAACTGGAAGTTTGTAATAGATAGACTGAAATCAGCCAATTTCTATTTTTTATGCATATTTTAACCAAAAACGACGATAAAACTCAATTTATGCATTTTCATTATACTCTTGAAGAATGCAACCTATAATTCTTATTTTTCGACGGAGGGTGTAACTTCTATAGAAGTTATCGAAATGTAACGAAATGGACAAATTGTGTTAATTGGAGCCTGAAACGCTCTAAAACAACGATTTGTCAAATTTGGTTGAAACCCTTAGGAATCCCAGCCGTATGCAAGATTCCTCTTAAAACTGGAAGTTTGTGGTAGATAGACTGAAATCAGCCTATTTCTATTTTTTATGCATATTTTTACCAAAAACGACGAAAAAACTCAATTTATGCATTTTCATTATACTCTTGAAGAATGCAACCTATAATTCTTATTTTTCGACGGAGGTTGTAACTTCTATAGACATTATCGAAATGTGACGAAATGGACAAATTGTGCTTATTGGAGCCTGAAACGCTCTAAAACAACGATTTGTCAACTTTGGTTGAAACCCTTAGGAATCCCGGCCGTATGCAAGATTCCTCTTAAAACTGGAAGTTTGTGGTAGATGGACTGAAATCAGCCAATTTCTATTTTTTATGCATATTTTAACCAAAAACGACGAAAAAACTCAATTTATGCATTTTCATTATTCCTTTGAAGAATGCAACCTATAATTCTTATTTTTCGACGGAGGGTGTAACTTCTATAGAAGTTATCGAAATGTAACGAAATGGACAAATTTTGCTTATTGGAGCCTGAAACGCTCTTAAACAACGATTTGTCAACTTTGGTTGAAACCCTTAGGAATCCCGGCCGTATGCAAGATTCCTCTTAAAACTGGAAGTTTGTGGTAGATAGACTGAAATCAGCCAATTTCTATTTTTTATGCATATTTTAACCAAAAACGACGAAAAAACTCAATTTATGCATTTTCATTATACTCTTGAAGAATGCAACCTATAATTCTTATTTTTCGACGGAGGGTGTAACTTCTATAGAAGTTATCGAAATGTGACGAAATGGACAAATTGTGCTTATTGGAGCCTGAAACGCTCTAAAACAACGATTTGTGCAATTTGGTTGAAACCCTTAGGAATCCCAGCCGTATGCAAGATTCCTCTTAAAACTGGAAGTTTGTGGTAGATAGACTAAAATCAGCCAATTTCTATATTTTATTCATATTTTAACCAAAAACGACCAAAAAACTCAATTTATGCATTTTCATAATACTCTTTCAGAATGCACACTAACATTATTATTTTTCAACGGTTGGTGTAACTTCTAAAGTAGTTATCGAAATGTGACGAAATGGACAAATTGTGCTTATTGGAGCCTGAAACGCTCTAAAACAACGATTTGTCAACTTTGGTTGAAACCCTTAGGAATCCCAGCCGTATGCAAGATTCCTCTTAAAACTGGAAGTTTGTGGTAGATAGACTGAAATCAGCCAATTTCTATATTTTATGCATATTTTAACCAAAAACGACGAAAAAACTCAATTTATGCATTTTCATTATACTCTTAAAGAATGCAGCCTATAATTCTTATTTTTCAACGGAGGGTGTAACTTCTATAGAAGTTATCGAAATGTGACGAAATGGACAAATTATGCTTATTGGAGCCTGAAACGCTCTTAAACAACGATTTGTCAACTTTGGTTGAAACCCTTAGGAATCCCGGCCGTATGCAAGATTCCTCTTAAAACTGGAAGTTTGTGGTAGATAGACTAAAATCAGCCAATTTCTATATTTTATGCATATTTTAACCAAAAACGACCAAAAAACTCAATTTATGCATTTTCATAATACTCTTTCAGAATGCACACTAACATTATTATTTTTCAACGGTTGGTGTAACTTCTAAAGTAGTTATCGAAATGTGACGAAATGGACAAATTGTGCTTATTGGAGCCTGAAACGCTCTAAAACAACGATTTGTCAACTTTGGTTGAAACCCTTAGGAATCCCAGCCGTATGCAAGATTCCTCTTAAAACTGGAAGTTTGTGGTAGATAGACTGAAATCAGCCAATTTCTATTTTTTATGCATATTTTAACCAAAAACGACGAAAAAACTCAATTTATGCATTTTCATTATACTCTTGAAGAATGCAACCTATAATTCTTATTTTTCGACGGAGGGTGTAACTTCTATAGAAATTATCGAAATGTGACGAAATGGACAAATTGTGCTTATTGGAGCCTGAAACGCTCTAAAACAACGATTTGTCAACTTTGGTTGAAACCCTTAGGAACCCCGGCCGTATGCAAGATTCCTCTTAAAACTGGAAGTTTGTGGTAGATAGACTGAAATCAGCCAATTTCTATTTTTTATGCATATTTTAACCAAAAACGACGAAAAAACTCAATTTATGCATTTTCATTATACTCTTGAAGAATGCAACCTATAATTCTTATTTTTCGACGGAGGGTGTTACTTCTATAGAAGTTATCGAAATGTGACGAAATGGACAAATTGTACTTATTGGAGCCTGAAACGCTCTAAAACAACGATTTGTGCAATTTGGTTGAAACCCTTAGGAATCCCAGCCGTATGCAAGATTCCTCTTAAAACTGGAAGTTTGTGGTAGATAGACTGAAATCAGCCAATTTCTATTTTTTATGCATATTTTAACCAAAAACGACGAAAAAACTCAATTTATGCATTTTCATTATACTCTTGAAGAATGCAACCTATAATTCTTATTTTTCGACGGAGGGTGTAACTTCTATAGAAGTTATCGAAATGTGACGAAATGGACAAATTGTGTTAATTGGAGCCTGAAACGCTCTAAAACAACGATTTGTCAACTTTGGTTGAAACCCTTAGGAATCCCAGCCGTATGCAAGATTCCTCTTTAAACTGGAAGTTTGTGGTAGATAGACTGAAATCAGCCAATTTCTATTTTTTATGCATATTTTAACCAAAACGACGAAAAAACTCAATTTATGCATTTTCATTATACTCTTGAAGAATGCAGCCTATAATTCTTATTTTTCAACGGAGGGTGTAACTTCTATAGAAGTAATCGAAATGTGACGAAAGGGACAAATTGTGCTTATTGGAGCCTGAAACGCTCTAAAACAACGATTTGTCAACTTTGGTTGAAACACTTAGGAATCCCAGCTGTATGCAAGATTCCTCTTAAAACTCGAAGTTTGTGGTAGATGGACTGAAATCAGCCAATTTCTATGTTTTATCCATATTTTAACCAAAAACGACCAAAAAACTCAATTTATGCATTTTCATAATACTCTTGAAGAATGCAAAATATAATTCTTATTTTTCAACGGAGAGTGTAACTTCTATAGAAGTTATCGAAATGTGACGAAATGGACAAATTGTGCTTATTGGAGCCTGAAACGCTCTAAAACAACGATTTGTGCAATTTGGTTGAAACCCTTAGGAATCCCAGCCGTATGCAAGATTCCTCTTAAAACTGGAAGTTTGTGGTAGATAGACTGAAATCAGCCAATTTCTATATTTTATGCATATTTTAACCAAAAACGACGAAAAAACTCAATTTATGCATTTTCATTATACTCTTGAAGAATGCAGCCTATAATTCTTATTTTTCAACGGAGGGTGTAACTTCTATAGAAGTTATCGAAATGTGACGAAATGGACAAATTGTGCTTATTGGAGCCTGAAACGCTCTTAAACAACGATTTGTCAACTTTGGTTGAAACCCTTAGGAATCCCGGCCGTATGCAAGATTCCTCTTAAAACTGGAAGTTTGTGGTAGATAGACTGAAATCAGCCTATTTCTATTTTTTATGCATATTTTTACCAAAAACGACGAAAAAACTCAATTTATGCATTTTCATTATACTCTTGAAGAATGCAACCTATAATTCTTATTTTTCGACGGAGGTTGTAACTTCTATAGAAATTATCGAAATGTGACGAAATGGACAAATTGTGCTTATTGGAGCCTGAAACGCTCTAAAACAACGATTTGTCAACTTTGGTTGAAACCCTTAGGAATCCCGGCCGTATGCAAGATTCCTCTTAAAACTGGAAGTTTGTGGTAGATAGACTGAAATCAGCCAATGTCTATTTTTGATGCATATTTTAACCAAAAACGACGAAAAAACTCAATTTATGCATTTTCATTATACTCTTGAAGAATGCAACCTATAATTCTTATTTTTCGACGCAGGGTGTAACTTCTATAGAAAATATCGAAATGTGACGAAATGGACAAATTGTGCTTATTGGAGCCTGAAACGCTCTAAAACAACGATTTGTGCAATTTGGTTGAAACCCTTAGGAATCCCAGCCGTATGCAAGATTCCTCTTAAAACTGGAAGTTTGTGGTAGATAGACTAAAATCAGCCAATTTCTATATTTGTTGCAAATTTTAACCAAAAACGACGAAAAAACTCAATTTATGCATTTTCATTATACTCTTGAAGAATGCAGCCTATAATTCTTATTTTTCAACGGAGGGTGTAACTTCTACAGAAGTTATCGAAATGTGACGAAATGGACAAATTGTGCTTATTGGAGCCTGAAACGCTCTAAAACAACGATTTGTGCAATTTGGTTGAAACCCTTAGGAATCCCAGCCGTATGCAAGATTCCTCTTAAAACTGGAAGTTTGTGGTAGATAGACTGAAATCAGCCAATTTCTATTTTTTATGCATATTTTAACCAAAAACGACGAAAAAACTCAATTTATGCATTTTCATTATACTCTTGAAGAATGCAGCCTATAATTCTTATTTTTCAACGGAGGGTGTAACTTCTATAGAAGTTATCGAAATGTGACGAAATGGACAAATTGTGCTTATTGGAGCCTGAAACGCTCTTAAACAACGATTTGTCAACTTTGGTTGAAACCCTTAGGAATCCCGGCCGTATGCAAGATTCCTCTTAAAACTGGAAGTTTGTGGTAGATATAGACTGAAATCAGCCTATTTCTATTTTTTATGCATATTTTTACCAAAAACGACGAAAAAACTCAATTTATGCATTTTCATTATACTCTTGAAGAATGCAACCTATAATTCTTATTTTTCGACGGAGGTTGTAACTTCTATAGAAATTATCGAAATGTGACGAAATGGACAAATTGTGCTTATTGGAGCCTGAAACGCTCTAAAACAACGATTTGTCAACTTTGGTTGAAACCCTTAGGAATCCCGGCCGTATGCAAGATTCCTCTTAAAACTGGAAGTTTGTGGTAGATAGACTGAAATCAGCCAATGTCTATTTTTGATGCATATTTTAACCAAAAACGACGAAAAAACTCAATTTATGCATTTTCATTATACTCTTGAAGAATGCAACCTATAATTCTTATTTTTCGACGGAGGGTGTAACTTCTATAGAAGTTATCGAAATGTGACGAAATGGACAAATTGTGCTTATTGGAGCCTGAAACGCTCTAAAACAACGATTTGTGCAATTTGGTTGAAACCCTTAGGAATCCCAGCCGTATGCAAGATTCCTCTTAAAACTGGAAGTTTGTGGTAGATAGACTAAAATCAGCCAATTTCTATATTTATTGCAAATTTTAACCAAAAACGACGAAAAAACTCAATTTATGCATTTTCATTATACTCTTGAAGAATGCAGCCTATAATTCTTATTTTTCAACGGAGGGTGTAACTTCTATAGAAGTTATCGAAATGTGACGAAATGGACAAATTGTGCTTATTGGAGCATGAAACGCTCTAAAACAACGATTTGTTAACTTTGGTTGAAACCCTTAGGAATCCCGGCCGTATGCAAGATTCCTCTTAAAACTGGAAGTTTGTGGTAGATAGACTAAAATCAGCCAATTTCTATATTTTATGCATATTTTAACCAAAAACGACGAAAAAACTCAATTTATGCATTTTCATAATACTCTTGAAGAATGCAACCTATAATTCTTATTTTTCGACGCAGGGTGTAACTTCTATAGAAGTTATCGAAATGTGACGAAATGGACAAATTGTGCTTATTGGAGCCTGAAACGCTCTAAAACAACGATTTGTGCAATTTGGTTGAAACCCTTAGGAATCCCAGCCGTATGCAAGATTCCTCTTAAAACTGGAAGTTTGTGGAAGATAGACTAAAATCAGCCAATTTCAATTTTTTTGCATATTTTAACCAAAAACGACGAAAAAACTCAATTTATGCATTTTCATTATACTCTTGAAGAATGCAACCTATAATTCTTATTTTTCGACGGAGGGTGTAACTTCTATAGAAGTTATCGAAATGTGACGAAATGGACAAATTGTGCTTATTGGAGCCTGAAACGCTCTTAAACAACGATTTGTCAACTTTGGTTGAAACCCTTAGGAATCCCGGCCGTATGCAAGATTCCTCTTAAAACTGGAAGTTTGTGGTAGATAGACTGAAATCAGCCAATTTCTATTTTTTATGCATATTTTAACCAAAAACGACGAAAAAACTCAATTTATGCATTTTCATTATACTCTTGAAGAATGCAACCTATAATTCTTATTTTTCGACGGAGGGTGTAACTTCTATAGAAGTTATCGAAATGTGACGAAATGGACAAATTGTGCTTATTGGAGCCTGAAACGCTCTAAAACAACGATTTGTCAACTTTGGTTGAAACCCTTAGGAATCCCGGCCGTATGCAAGATTCCTCTTAAAACTGGAAGTTTGTGGTAGATAGACTGAAATCAGCCAATTTCTATTTTTTATGCATATTTTAACCAAAAACGACGAAAAAACTCAATTTATGCATTTTCATTATACTCTTGAAGAATGCAACCTATAATTCTTATTTTTCGACGGAGGGTGAACTTCTATAGAAGTTATCGAAATGTGACGAAATGGACAAATTGTGCTTTTTGGAGCCTGAAACGCTCTAAAACAACGATTTGTGCAATTTGGTTGAAACCCTTAGGAATCCCAGCCGTATGCAAGATTCCTCTTAAAACTGGAAGTTTGTGGTAGATAGACTAAAATCAGCCAATTTCTATATTTTATGCATATTTTAACCAAAAACGACGAAAAACTCAATTTATGCATTTTCATTATACTCTTGAAGAATGCAGCCTATAATTCTGATTTTTGAACGGAGGGTGTAACTTCTGTAGAAGTTATCGAAATGTGACAAAATGGACAAATTGTGCTTATTGGAGCCTGAAACGCTCTAAAACAACGATTTGTCAACTTTGGTTGAAACCCTTAGGAATCCCGGCCGTATGCAAGATTCCTCTTAAAACTGGAAGTTTGTGGTAGATAGACTGAAATCAGCCAATTTCTATTTTTTATGCATATTTTAACCAAAAACGACGAAAAAACTCAATTTATGCATTTTCATTATACTCTTGAAGAATGCAACCTATAATTCTTATTTTTCGACGGAGGGTGTAACTTCTATAGAAGTTATCGAAATGTGACGAAATGGACAAATTGTGCTTTTTGGAGCCTGAAACGCTCTAAAACAACGATTTGTGCAATTTGGTTGAAACCCTTAGGAATCCCAGCCGTATGCAAGATTCCTCTTAAAACTGGAAGTTTGTGGTAGATAGACTAAAATCAGCCAATTTCTATATTTTATGCATATTTTAACCAAAAACGACGAAAAACTCAATTTATGCATTTTTATTATACTCTTGAAGAATGCAGCCTATAATTCTGATTTTTGAACGGAGGGTGTAACTTCTGTAGAAGTTATCGAAATGTGACAAAATGGACAAATTGTGCTTATTGGAGCCTGATACGCTCTAAAACAACGATTTGTCAACTTTGGTTGAAACCCTTAGGAATCCCGGCCGTATGCAAGATTCCTCTTAAAACTGGAAGTTTGTGGTAGATAGACTGAAATCAGCCAATTTCTATTTTTTATGCATATTTTAACCAAAAACGACGAAAAAAATCAATTTATGCATTTTCATTATACTCTTGAAGAATGCAACCTATAATTCTTATTTTTCGACGGAGGGTGTAACTTCTATAGAAGTTATCGAAATGTGACGAAATGGACAAATTGTGCTTATTGGAGCCTGAAACGCTCTAAAACAACGATTTGTTATCTTTGGTTGTACCCCTTAGGAATCCCGGCCGTATGCAAGATTCCTCTTAAAACTGGAAGTTTGTGGTAGATAGACTAAAATCAGCCAATTTCTATATTTTATGCATATTTTTACCAAAAACGACCAAAAAACTCAATTTATGCATTTTCATAATACTCTTTCAGAATGCACACTAACATTATTATTTTTCAACGGTTGGTGTAACTTCTAAAGTAGTTATCGAAATGTGACGAAATGGACAAATTGTGCAGATTGGAGCCTGAAACGCTCTAAAACTACGATTTGTCAACTTTTGTTGAAACCCTTAGGAATCCCAGCCGTATGCAAGATTCCTCTTAAAACTGGAAGTTTGTGGTAGATAGACTGAAATCAGCCAATTTCTATATTTTATGCATATTTTAACCAAAAACGACGAAAAAACTCAATTTATGCATTTTCATTATACTCTTGAAGAATGCAGCCTATAATTCTTATTTTTCAACGGAGGGTGTAACTTCTATAGAAGTTATCGAAATGTGACGAAATGGACAAATTGTGCTTATTGGAGCCTGAAACGCTCTAAAACAACGATTTGTCAACTTTGGTTGAAACCCTTAGGAATCCCGGCCGTATGCAAGATTCCTCTTAAAACTGGAAGTTTGTGGTAGATAGACTAAAATCAGCCAATTTCTATTTTTTATGCATATTTTAACCAAAAACGACGAAAAAACTCAATTTATGCATTTTCATTATACTCTTGAAGAATGCAGCCTATAATTCTTATTTTTCAACGGAGGGTGTAACTTCTATAGAAGTTATCGAAATGTGACGAAATGGACAAATTGTGCTTATTGGAGCCTGAAACGCTCTAAAACAACGATTTGTTATCTTTGGTTGTACCCCTTAGGAATCCCGGCCGTATGCAAGATTCCTCTTAAAACTGGAAGTTTGTGGTAGATAGACTAAAATCAGCCAATTTCTATATTTTATGCATATTTTAACCAAAAACGACGAAAAAACTCAATTTATGCATTTTCATTATACTCTTGAAGAATGCAGCCTATAATTCTTATTTTTCAACGGAGGGTGTAACTTCTATAGAAGTTTCGAAATGTGACGAAATGGACAAATTGTGCTTATTGGAGCCTGAAACGCTCTAAAACAACGATTTGTCAACTTTGGTTGAAACCCTTAGGAATCCCGGCCGTATGCAAGATTCCTCTTAAAACTGGAAGTTTGTGGTAGATAGACTAAAATCAGCCAATTTCTATATTTTATGCATATTTTAACCAAAAACGACCAAAAAACTCAATTTATGCATTTTCATAATACTCTTTCAGAATGCACACTAACATTATTATTTTTCAACGGTTGGTGTAACTTCTAAAGTAGTTATCGAAATGTGACGAAATGGACAAATTGTGCTGATTGGAGCCTGAAACGCTCTTAAACTACGATTTGTCAACTTTGGTGGAAACCCTTAGGAATCCCAGCCGTATGCAAGATTCCTCTTAAAACTGGAAGTTTGTGGTAGATAGACTGAAATCAGCCAATTTCTATATTTTATGCATATTTTAACCAAAAACGACGAAAAAACTCAATTTATGCATTTTCATTATACTCTTGAAGAATGCAGCCTATAATTCTTATTTTTCAACGGAGGGTGTAACTTCTATAGAAGTTATCGAAATGTGACGAAATGGACAAATTGTGCTTATTGGAGCCTGAAACGCTCTAAAACAACGATTTGTCAACTTTGGTTGAAACCCTTAGGAATCCCGGCCGTATGCAAGATTTCTCTTAAAACTGGAAGTTTGTGGTAGATAGACCGAAATCAGCCAATTTCTATTTTTTATGCATATTTTAACCAAAAACGACGAAAAAACTCAATTTATGCATTTTCATTATACTCTTGAAGAATGCAACCTATAATTCTTATTTTTCGACGGAGGGTGTAACTTCTATAGAAGTTATCGAAATGTGACGAAATGGACAAATTGTTCTTATTGGAGCCTGAAACGCTCTAAAACAACGATTTGTCAACTTTGGTTGAAACCCTTAGGAATCCCAGCCGTATGCAAGATTCCTCTTAAAACTGGAAGTTTGTGGTAGATAGACTAAAATCAGCCAATTTCTATATTTTATGCATATTTTAACCAAAAACGACGAAAAAACTCAATTTATGCATTTTCATTATACTCTTGAAGAATGCAGCCTATAATTCTTATTTTTCAACAGAGGGTGTAACTTTTATAGAAGTTATCGAAATGTGACGAAATGGACAATTTGTGCTTATTGGAGCCTGAAACGCTCTTAAACAACGATTTGTCAACTTTGGTTGAAACCCTTAGGAATCCCGGCCGTATGCAAGATTCCTCTTAAAACTGGAAGTTTGTGGTAGATAGACTAAAATCAGCCAATTTCTATATTTTATGCATATTTAAACCAAAAACGCCAAAAAAACTCAATTTAATCATTTTCATAATACTCTTTCAGAATGCACACTAACATTACTATTTTTCAACGGTTGGTGTAACTTCTAAAGTAGTTATCGAAAGGTGACGAAAGGGACAAATTGTGCTTATTGGAGCCTGAAACGCTCTAAAACAACGATTTGTCAACTTTGGTTGAAACCCTTAGGAATCCCAGCCATATGCCAGATTCTTCTTAAAACTGGAAGTTTGTGGTAGATAGACTGAAATCAGCCAATTTCTATTTTTTATGCATATTTTAACCAAAAACGACGAAAAAACTCAATTTATGCATTTTCATTATACTCTTGAAGAATGCAACCTATAATTCTTATTTTTCGACGGAGGGTGTAACTTCTATAGAAGTTATCGAAATGTGACGAAATGGAAAAATTGTGCTTATTGGAGCCTGAAACGCTCTAAAACAACGATTTGTGCAATTTGGTTGAAACCCTTTGGAATCCCAGCCTTATGCAAGATTCCTCTTAAAACTGGAAGTTTGTGGTAGATAGACTAAAATCAGCCAATTTTTATATTTTATGCATATTTTAACCAAAAACGACGAAAAAACTCAATTTATGCATTTTCATTATACTCTTGAAGAATGCAACCT
>CAMDTW010000135.1:0-22598 GCA_945910005.1 Isoperla grammatica | reverse complement strand
TGCTGAATAGTGCTATATTATGCTAGATACATAGGCGCCGACTTGTTAACATTTCAGGGGGGGCTCAGAAAGGACTCGCATAAAAACTAGGGTTACCATTTTTCAAAATTCATATTAATATTCAAATTCAAATTCAAAATTCATAGGGAACCTAATCCGCAAAAGCCGATTGACAGGCAAAACCAAACCTCGTGAGCAATCGAACCACTACAGGTCAACCCATATGTGAACGTTGCAAACGCTCGGGGCACAACATAAGACAGTGCTATGCGGTAACTTCGAATAACATGGAACGTCTTCCGGAAAACTAGAGCGGGTGACCTTAAGAAAACTTACAGTAAAGAGTGGGAAGAAGGGCGAGAGAACAAGGTCGCCTAGAGATACTATGATAGTAGAAGCAGTAGGGAACACGCCTATAAGTGGGAAAGTAAATACATGGGTAAATATACCTGTTGTGGTGAACACAGGTTCGACCATGTCGCTAATAAATAACAAGTTATTAAATAGCGGGAATAAACCGTCGAGTGCTACATCGGCACCATTGTTGTGGTTCATTACGGGACATCCCTTAAGGGCTGATAAAGAAGCCGAGGTAATTGTGGGATTTCAGGGGTGTGAATGTCCACACAAGTTTATAATTATGTATAAGAAGGGAACCCCTTCATTAGTATTAGGTATTGACTTCCTAAAGAAGTACAGGGCTCAAATAGATTATGTCAATTGTTCACTCAAATTAAAGGTACTAACTTCCTCTAGCGAGCGAACGTGGAAATATCAGGCCATCAAACGTACCGGTACCTGGTTTAAGGAGAATAGTCGCAAACATCACGAAACGTACCAAAAAAGGAGTCTCTGTCCATATCCATTTTCGGGAGTCGCAGGACACTGCAGTGATGGACATATCTGGTGACGTCAGTAGCTCCAAACAAGTCTTCAACTTGGCCGCCAATCGGCTCCGGGCAATAGCAGCGACCATCACGCAACAGGACGTGAGCCTCGACAAACAAATATCAGCCACAATCCCTGACCCTTCCACCGTTGTGAAAGATTCATCAAGCGCTTCCTGGTAAGTAACACCGAGATTTTGCTTATTAATGCTATATTATGCTATATTATGCTTCAAAACCCGGCACTCAGAATAATCCCAGGAGGAGTCAAATCAACACCTATAGTAGCCACGGAAGCAAAGACCAGGATCCCACCCTTGCGTGACAGAAGAAACATTGCCGCAGCATGTCTACACGAAAAGTTGATACGACTTGACGAGGGAGAATGGAATAGGCAAGCATGTGAAGCATTGAAAACCCATAAAACATTTATTACAACAGCCGAGGAAATTAAGCAAGAACTTATTGGAAAAATTCAGTATACGGCCAGAGAGAAACTTCCACTTCCCAATATCAATATCGCTGCATTGGAAGTCCAACATAATATATCAATAGAAAATTTAGACCCCAAAAAATCAACATATATAGAGGAGGAACTAAGAAGAACAACATTGAAACATATACATGAGCAGTACCCTGAAAATGAATGACTGCATGTCTACACAGACGGCTCAGCAACACCTGGAGTTGGAAGAGCGGGAGCAGAAATATATAGTCGAGAGTTTGAAGCATCATATCCAGCAGCAGACAATGGAAGCAACTTTGATGGTGAAATAGTGGTTATATGTAAAGCACTGGAAAGGATCAAAGACGCCAGCAAAGGAATTTTGTCCTACTCTCTGATTCCAAAGCAGCGATCCAAGGAATAGTTAGCAATGAAGGAAACAGTAAAGACATTATACAATGCAAACTGCGCATACTGCGGTTACAAAATGCAGGAAAAACTGTGAAACTACAGTGGATACCATCTCATTGTAACATTCTTGGAAACGAGAAGGCAGACTATTTGGCCAGGCAAGGGAGTAAACTGCAACAGGAAGAAAAGCACTCTCCTACAATGCAGTCAAATCACACATCAAATCGGCAGCAGAACAAGGAACCAAGCTGAACTGGAGGGAACAAGGAAGAGGGAAGAAATGGGAAAATTACACAACAAAAACCACTCGGAGAACGAAATACACCAACAGAGACTATCAGAGAGAGACTATCCAGACATGTTCCAAACAAATGACAGTGTGCATAATATTAATACCCGTAACTCGAACAAATTGCACTCAACTAACCTTGTTTTCAATTTTGGCATTTACCAAGTTTTAGGGATAGTCTCGAAGTAATGCCACCGTCACCATCTTCCGTGAACGACGATGACGATGAAGATGACATCCAACCACGAACAAGGTACGTCCTACATTTAGGCCTACCTTACTAACTTACACACCCTTACTGCTTTATCTCCATACAAGTCTCCAATAGCCACTTCTCTCTTGACATACCCTCTTTTGTCAGTAATATCTACCGTACACCTTCGTCCTATTATCTGAGTTTTGCTTTCATTCTAATCTACTCAGTTTACAAGATGCGGTCCATGAACAGTTAAAAACAGGTCTTGCAGTACCCACTATCAGCATATTGCAGCTTTCAGCTTATTTTAATGTCATTACTTAAGTTCAAGTACTGGTCTCATGTCTCACTTAAATCTAATCTTTAATGTGTTTCACATTTGCTTATGTCAATTGATTTCGAGGTCAAACGTGGACTTGTTATTCATCTAATTATATATATATAATTATACAATTAATTCCATTGTAAATATTTCTTTCAGCTCACGTTATATACGCGACCTTGGTAGCCCAGAGAGGAAGGACCAGGGTTATGCTGCCCAAGCTGGGTGCAGCAGGCAACAATCTGACGACAGTGTGCCAGAGGAGCCGGCGCCACGGTAAGCTGTTAATCTGATTCTACTGTTTTACAATCTACACAAGTTGCACAGTTTATATACCTATGTGCAATAAAAAGTACCTAATTAGAAATAAGTAGTGTACATAAATTAATTTTATAAGGAGACGACGTTATAAGAATGCATTTTCGCACCCGATAGGTCGGCTGTTTCTCCGGGAACCAAAACGATGGGTACAAGCGGGTGCATGTTCATCGTGCTGGGATCGCTCATATGGATGGGAAGTAGCAGTGAAGCTACTAGGCCCACGACTAGTCGCTATGCAGTAAAGGTAGTAGTCGGAGTGTACTGGAAACCATTACCCAGTAGTGTTGTCTATGAGTCGAGTATTCCCTTGACGTATGAGGCAACGTGGGCACCATACAGATTGGATCACCCGAAACGTACCTTGAATAATTGTCCTAAGCGCACCGATTCGGAAGTCGTTTTGAAAAATATTGGATCAGGTACAGGCATAACAATCTCAAATTCAGGAAAAAATGTATACAACAAAAGTATCAATTGATGATGAATCTGAGAGTTTTAATACGAAAATTGGTGAAAAGCGAGGTCTACATTTTATTGCATCAGCCCTCAATTGGTGTTGCGGCGTGGCGACGCAGACAAGTGTAGAGGGAATCATAAGTAACGATAAAGAAATTTGCGATCAAGTGCGTAAGTTAAAGGGGGCTGTTCAAAGTGAATACAAGTGGATGAGTCAGACCACTAAAGCCTTCGCCGACTACAATGAAAAAACAACGGCAGTTTACAAGAGTATCCAACAGCAGTTTAGAACAGCAAGCGTCGCCATACAACAACTAGGGCCAAGCGTGGTCAGAAGGAGTCTACGCGGTCTATAACGACATTATTTTGGACAGCAAGAACGAACTTCAAACTCTAGATTTCCTGCAACGAATGGAAACCATAAATCACTGTAGGAGTAACTTGCTGCCCACAAATGTGATTCCTGTCTGTGTTTAAAAAAGATTTACAAACGTTGAATACTAATCTTAAAGAGTAGACTGTTACGAATTGGTAATTCCCCCAACCAAGGCGTCACAATATTTAAAATTAAAAATAACTAACTGTATGATGGACAAAAACCAAGTTGTAGTTAATATCAAAATTCCAATTCGACAACTAGGTCAACCATGCGAATTGTACTAAATGATAACCACTCTCTTTGCATGGCATGATCAAACCTGCATTATAATGCATGAAACGACGTACAGTACATGGCCGCATCCGGTGATAAACTTCGGACAATAGCAGGCACGGCGCTAACCAACTGCAGGCCCTATCGTGACGGGCTGTGTCACCTTCCTAGGTTTACTTCAGATACCGAACAGGGGCCAATATGTCCGTTGCGTATGTTTGTCGGTTCAACTATATCCGACATGAGTAAATACTGCATTTTCAGATGTTTGCCGGGGACAGCACTATCGATAAGCGAGATAGCATTAGAGACCTATGTCATTACTCATCCTGTAGAACCAATTATTTTCGATTGCGAAGGAAATGTAACAACCTTCGACAATCCCTTGCAGAAAGAGCCAGGGGCTCTGCAATTATATATACCATGTAGGTGTAGGGTTAAAATAGGTAAAGATGTGGAAATACCTCCACAGTATCCTTGTGGAAAGGAAAGGGGTTTTATTTTAGCAACACATGTGATACCTGCCACGTGGTCTAACCTAAAGGAATTAAAAATTTCGCTTATGAATCAAGGTACTCTGCCGGAGTTTGAGAATATAACAGAATATCTAAATCGAAACTGGACTTGGCAGATACCATTTTTGAATCTATCTCAACCTGATTCACCACCGGGAATGTCAAACAAAGTTTTCTGCGAAATATCGGTATTGGTGGACCATTCGACCCGCCCTTATGGCTGGATTTACATTTGGAACACTATTTTAACCGTAACCACGATTTTATTGTGGTGGCGACATCATCGCATAGTGGCAATAGCAGCTACAGTGCCAGTACGCATGGTAAGTGGAGAAACCGAAGGGTTCATAGAACACCTAATAATAGATTCCATAGCATTAATAACTATGCTGGGAATAATAATAGTAGTACTGTGGGTAACATGGCGTTCATGTTTATCTTTCAAGAGAAAGTATGATAAAGTGCAATGTGAGAAAGCACGAAAAATTAGGGAAGAGCGTATTGCAGCTACAAAAGTAGAAGTAGGCATTACCGAAACTCTCGTGACCAGCGAAGTGGGCCTGCAACAGGCGCCACGTGAACTTGAAGGGGCAACGGTCCACTTTCAAAATGGGAAAAAGAAGACCGTCATGATACCAATACCAGTCCCAGGGCATAGAACAGCTAGGCACAAGAATAATGATATAGCTGTGTAGTCGAAGATTGCCCTCTCGACTGTTAAAATAACGAAACCCACTTGTTGTTGTTCACATGACGCAGGGAAAGAACAAAACCAATTTTAAATTGAAGTTGAGGCCGGCCCGAATTAATCGGAAACCCGAACTACCGGGGCCCGAATTATCAAGGAATTATCAATTATCAATCTGCATTATTGTGTAGGCCTATAATTTTCTCTTCTGGCATGGTACAATACATTTTTGTAGGCCCTACCTATAGCTATCATTTTTTGCAAATTATAGGATGAGCCTTCGCTCCAGGAAGCATCGCTCCAGGAGGCAAAGTTCAGAGACAGATGAGGATGAGGATGGAACGAGTTCCAAAGCATCAGCATGTTCAGACACAGATGAGAATTGGGAGTAACTATGACTCTCTTAAGGTAGCCAAATGCCCACCTTCCATCCCAGACTCCCGACGGGTTACTCTACGCGAGGCGTAAGGACGGCGGCTTGGGTATTCCCCGGTTAGAACACATTATAAAGTGTGCCGCTCTAAATTCGGTAATCTCTGCTAGCAAGGTTCTGGATCCTGTCCTCACGGCGGCGATTGAGGGGGACAGGGTCCAGAACCGTTGCAGGGTTGTCGCGTCAACGTTATCTCTCACTTGGCCCTGTGCGGCTGTTGATGTTCGTAGGGTCAAAGATAGGTTGAAAAAGGAGGAGTTTGATCGGTGGGGACGCATGGGCCTGCACGGGCTTGGGGTCCAGGCCTTCAGGGCGAGTCCGTTGAGTAACAGGTGGCTTTCGGACCCGAGTAGGCTTTCTGAGCGCCATTCTATCGACGCCCTCAAGTTCCGTGCGAATGTTTTCGGTACCAGGCAGGTCCTGCTTGCGTGTAAGGTGGTCGATGTGGCGCTCCTGTGGAGTCACTGGCCCACGTGCTGGGGGAATGCTCCAAGAGCCTCGGCGCCGTGCTGTCGTCATTGTGGCGCTCCTGTGGAGTCACTGGCCCACGTGCTGGGGGAATGCTCCAAGAGCCTCGGCGCCGTGCTGTCGTCATTGTGGCGCTCCTGTGGAGTCACTGGCCCACGTGCTGGGGGAATGCTCCAAGAGCCTCGGCGCCGTGCTGTCGTCATTGTGGCGCTCCTGTGGAGTCACTGGCCCACGTGCTGGGGGAATGCTCCAAGAGCCTCGGCGCCGTGCTGTCGTCATTGTGGCGCTCCTGTGGAGTCACTGGCCCACGTGCTGGGGGAATGCTCCAAGAGCCTCGGCGCCGTGCTGTCGTCATTGTGGCGCTCCTGTGGAGTCACTGGCCCACGTGCTGGGGGAATGCTCCAAGAGCCTCGGCGCCGTGCTGTCGTCATTGTGGCGCTCCTGTGGAGTCACTGGCCCACGTGCTGGGGGAATGCTCCAAGAGCCTCGGCGCCGTGCTGTCGTCATTGTGGCGCTCCTGTGGAGTCACTGGCCCACGTGCTGGGGGAATGCTCCAAGAGCCTCGGCGCCGTGCTGTCGTCATTGTGGCGCTCCTGTGGAGTCACTGGCCCACGTGCTGGGGGAATGCTCCAAGAGCCTCGGCGCCGTGCTGTCGTCATTGTGGCGCTCCTGTGGAGTCACTGGCCCACGTGCTGGGGGAATGCTCCAAGAGCCTCGGCGCCGTGCTGTCGTCATTGTGGCGCTCCTGTGGAGTCACTGGCCCACGTGCTGGGGGAATGCTCCAAGAGCCTCGGCGCCGTGCTGTCGTCATTGTGGCGCTCCTGTGGAGTCACTGGCCCACGTGCTGGGGGAATGCTCCAAGAGCCTCGGCGCCGTGCTGTCGTCATTGTGGCGCTCCTGTGGAGTCACTGGCCCACGTGCTGGGGGAATGCTCCAAGAGCCTCGGCGCCGTGCTGTCGTCATTGTGGCGCTCCTGTGGAGTCACTGGCCCACGTGCTGGGGGAATGCTCCAAGAGCCTCGGCGCCGTGCTGTCGTCATTGTGGCGCTCCTGTGGAGTCACTGGCCCACGTGCTGGGGGAATGCTCCAAGAGCCTCGGCGCCGTGCTGTCGTCATTGTGGCGCTCCTGTGGAGTCACTGGCCCACGTGCTGGGGGAATGCTCCAAGAGCCTCGGCGCCGTGCTGTCGTCATTGTGGCGCTCCTGTGGAGTCACTGGCCCACGTGCTGGGGGAATGCTCCACGAGCCTCGGCGCCGTGCTGGACCGGCACGATCAGATCTTGCAGTGCGTCTCCACTGCCATTACCGATATTGTCCAGCCATCGGCCATTATGAAAGAGGCCGAGGACGTCACGCCTTGCGGTGACAAGGTTAAACCTGACCTTGTGTTTGTGCACGATGATAAGGTCACGGTTATTGACGTCACCGTGAGGTTCGAAAGTGGGCCGTGGTTGGCGATGGCCGATAATGAAAAGTTCCGGAAGTACCTCCCCCTGGAGCCGGTCCTCAAGGCACGGTGGGGGGTCTCCAAGTTCGAGGTTGTACCGCTGGTGGTAGGGGCTCGGGGGTGTCTCCCCCAGCCGACCGTGGACAGGTTGAAGGGTCTCGGGATATTCTCAAGTAGGTTAGGGACGACCCTCTCCCTGATCGCCCTAAGAGCCTCTATCATCACCGGTACGTTGTTTCTGGACAACGGTTAGGTGGTTTTATTGGGGGGGGTTTGTTTGGGGTCAGTGTGGACGGCCAGCCTTGGGTTCTAGTCGGGGTTTTCCCCATTCCTTTTATTACACAGCTCTCTACACTGTATTTTAATCGCGCCGCGCCGTGTTGTGTGGGTTGGTCGTTCCACTGAACAGGTGTGTCGGGTTCGGCACATCTGGAAGTTTCGTTCCTTACGTTCGCCTTTGTTGCGTTAGTCTCTCTTCTTTATCACAGCTTGACGCTGGAATGTCTTTCGCAAACGGTTATAGTTTTGTTTACTCTAGGGGAGTTAAAACCCGAAGAGGTGGCCCCTTTCTTCCGGGGCGCGTTAGTCCTTAGCCAAATGCCTCGTCATCTAATTAGTGACGCGCATGAATGGATTAACGAGATTCCCACTGTCCCTATCTAATAAGAGGATTAATTAATCCTCTAATTCAGGGGTGCCCAACCAGTCGATCGCGATCGACTGGTCGATCGCGACGACTTCTTAAGTAGATCGTGTGTTATTGCCAATATCCTTATAAATTTACATGTTTAGTATCTAGCTATAAGTATAGGAAATCGTTATTTCAATTTCTTTAAATAAATTGTAATCTAGGAGATATATGCACATAAATGGCTTTCTTGAAACATCAACCGACAGCACACCCCTGCCTTCCGAGATGAATAAGAATGTTAGTTGTGAAGAAAAGGGTAGAGCTCGGTCCTTCAATAACAATAGTGAAAAGAACCCCCAGCCTAATGTAGTTTCGACAGCTAAACCACCCGCGTCGCCAGTACAGGACGGTTGGCACCAAGCCTTGACCATTCAATCAGTTGTGTGTCTTTCGACTTACAGTGGAGACGTGTATTTCTAAGTTTCAGTGAACGTGTGTTACTTTGTGCTATTTTTAAAATGAGTGCTTCTTCAAGTAAGAAAAGTAAGACTTATCATTTTCATGTCGAGTGGGAAGAAGACTACTTTGTAACTTTAGTGAAAGATAAGTGCGTTTGCTTGATTTGCAACTGTAATATTGCGTGCATGAAAAAAGGTAACGTAGAAAGACATTTTAAAACTGTACACGCGGGTTACGAGCATGATTTTCCCGTTAAAAGTGAACTACGGAAACGGAAAATAAGTGAACTTAAATCACGCATGAAAGTTCAACAATCTCTTTTCACAGCTCCTCTAATCAAGTCCAAAGCGGCCAATGTTGCATCATTCCGTGTGTCTCGTGTAATTGCAAAACATAAGAAGCCTTATGAAGATGGCGAGATGATAAAAGAGGCATTTTTACAAGCAGGGGATTCACTGTTTGACGCTTTTAAAAACAAAGCGGAGATAATGGCATCAATAAAAGATATGCCATTATCACGTAACACTGTAACCAGACGTGTAGAAGTGATGTCGCAAGACGTGCACGATCAGCTGCAGCAGGACTTGAACGATTGCACTTGCTTCTCACTGCAGTTCGACGAGAGCACAGATGCCGTTGACACAGCCCAGCTAAGTGTGTTCGTAAGAATGGCGTTTGGCAATGGTAGTGTAAAAGAAGATATTTTGACAGTGCTTTCGGTGAAAGAAACCACGAGAGGCGAAGACGTGTACAACACATTTAAAGCTTACATCGCAGACAAAAACATTCCTATCAATAAAGTTGTATCAATAACAACGGACGGTGCACCATCAATGACTGGCAAACACAATGGTTTTGTTGCGCTGTGTAGAAAAGATAAAACATTCCCGCAATTTTTAAGTTACCATTGTATTGTGCACCAGCAAGCTTTGTGAGACAAAGTGCTAAAAATGAACCACGTGATGGGCGTGGTCATTAAAATAGTTAATTCCATTCGCGCAAAAGCCCTTCAGAGGCGATTATTCAGGGCGCTATTAGAAGAAATTGATTGCCAGTATGGAGAACTTTTGCTACATACTGAAGTTCGTTGGCTTAGCAAAGGAAAAGTATTACAACGTTTCGGAGACATACTTCCTCATATAAAAGACTTTCTGGAGTCAAAAAACACGCCGTGTAATGAGCTTGAAGATAATGGCTGGCTCTTAGATTTAGCGTTTCTAACAGACATTTCTGCAAAATTAAACCATCTGAACCTGGAGCTACAGGGAAGAGATAAAAATGTGACCGACATGATCACCTCCGTGCGTACATTTGAAAGCCAACTACAACTACTAATCTCGCATATCAATAAGAACGAGCTGAAACATTTCCCAAACTTGCTCGCGGAGATAACCTCTCAAAATATAGATGCACAGCTCTCAGAAAATATCCAAAATAAATACAGAGATCAACTGGAACTAATGAAAAGTGAATTTCAAAATCGCTTTTTGGAATTTAAAACTGTTGAGCCAGTGATATCATACCTTTCTTTCCCCTTTGGTAACATTCAGGTCAAAGATATTTCTAAAAAAATATGTTCCCTGTTTGATTGTGAGGAAGTAATGGTGGAAAATGAAATGTTGAACTTACAAAATGATATTCAAATAAAAGCCAGGTCTGCAGAGCCAAATTTTTGGAATCTCATTAGTGCTGCGAAGTATCCTAATTTGAAGAAAATATCACTGCAAGTGCTTTCCTTTTTTGGGTCAACATACTTATGTGAATCGTGTTTTTCGGACATGAAAATAATTAAATCTAAGTACCGCACAAAACTGACTGATTCACATCTCACCGACTGTCTTAGATTGGCCATAACCAAGTACACACCCAATTATCGGAAGCTAGCAGCAGATATGCAGAGCCAATCATCTCATTAATGGTAAGTCAGATACAGCGATAAATAATTGTATGAATAAATTATTAATATTGTATTTCTGACTCCTGACTTTCAATAATTTTTCCCTCATTTATAGACAAATTAAAAGTTTTCAAAATGTAGATCGTGGGCCAATCCACAAATGAAAAGGTGATCATTGTCACTAGAAGGTTGGGCACCCCTGCTCTAATTAATTGTTTGCTTAATCTAGTTTTATTTAAGGTCCTCCTTTGTAAATCAGTTTTCATAACTGAATAGGCCTAGGATAGACATTAAATAAATAAATAAATAAATAAATAAATAAATAAAAAAATAAATAAATACACAATGTAATGGATATATGTACTCATCAATAAACTTCAATCATGCAAGATGCAACCAAAATTTACAAACTACCCCTAAGTTGATACCGACTGTGTTCATACAGAAAGTTTCTGTGCTATTCTTGATTTACAATATATCCGAGTGTAAAAAGAAAGTAGGTCAAGGCCTACTGAATGCAAGAAATTACAAAAAAAAAAACATTTCTTGCTCTAGTTACAAGTGGCAGGGGTAGGGCTTGTCTAACTGGTGTGTGTGCCCACACTCAGAAGCAACATTTTAAGCCTATCCAGAGCATTGCGCTGAATTATTCAGGAATTTTAGGTTATCCAATTTACCAACACTCCTGATGCCATCCCTACATTAAAAAATCTAGAGCCCATGTCAATATTCTGTGGTGCCTTAATGCTGAATTAAATCCACCAACCAAAACTCTCTTAAAAAAGCTTACTTCTTGTACAAAGGCTTACCTGAGTCTGATGCTTTGGAACTCGTTCCATCCTTATCCTCATCTGTGTTTGTACTTTGCCTCCTGGAGCGATGCCTCCTGAAGCGATGCCTCCTGGAGCGATGCCTCCTGGAGCGATGCCTCCTGGAGCGATGCCTCCTGGAGCGATGCCTCCTGAAGCGATGCCTCCTGGAGCGATGGCTCATCCTATAATTTGCAAAAAATGATAGCTATAGGTAGGGCCTACAAAAATGTATTGTACCATGCCAGAGGAGAAAATTATAGGCCTACACAATAATGCAGATACAGTAGAGCCTTGATAATTCGGGCCCCGGTAGTTCGGGCTTCCGATTAATTCGGGCCGGCCTCAACTTCAATTTAAAATTGGTTTTGTTCTTTCCCTGCGTTTTGCGATGATTTTTATTACCCTGCCGTTACAGCTGACCACAGCTGTAGACAGACTGCAGTCGCTCTCACTCCTCCTTGATGCGCACATGACTCGGGAGTAGTCCCCCCACCCACAAACAGGCCATACTTACACGAGTTCACCCGATTGCAGCGGCCTAAAAACAACAGCCAGTATCGCTCGGTCCGCTCGTCTCGGTACAAAGATATTATATACTACCTACTTCAGACTGAATGATGTAGCTATATAGCTATATTGGGACACAACTAGCCCGAATTAGCGAGGCCCTACTGTATATGTAGTGATTGATTAGGCTAGGCCTACAGATTATTTTCCATTCCTCTATAAAGAAAAGCTTTATGCTCTTGTGAATTCTATAGCAAAACAGCTTCACCATTTTCTAATATACGCTACACAAATAACAAAGCAGATGTAAAAAACGTTACTGCCAAAGAACAAAGACCTCCCCCCCCCCCCCCCTCAGTAGGCTACACTTAACACTGGACAAAATCCGGTGTAATGACAATACCGTACTTCTGGAGTAATGATCACAGGACAAATGAACAAGCTTATTATTCCATTTTTCTATGGTAATGAGTAACTAATGACTAATGAGACAGATGGAAGTGACATTTAAAAAATAACATTTAACAATTATATAGTAGGTCTAACTTACCTAACAATGCAAACACGTAATTTCCATCTGTGACAAATAAGTTCTTGTTTTTTGACAACCATAATCATCGCATCAATTTAATTAGCCTACCCACCATTTTTAGAAGTGATGGCGTGCTGCTCCGCCATCAGCTGCCAGGAGGCAAGCAAAGCACTGCTCCATCTGCTTCCTGGCAGCTGATGGCGTGCTGCTCCGCCATCAGCTGCCAGGAGGCCAGCAAAGCACTGCTCCATCTGCTTCCTGGCAGCTGATGGCGTGCTGCTCCGCCATCAGCTGCCAGGAGGCCAGCAAAGCACTGCTCCATCTGCTTCCTGGCAGCTGATGGCGTGCTGCTCCGCCATCAGCTGCCAGGAGGCAAGCAAAGCACTGCTCCATCTGCTTCCTGGCAGCTGATGGCGTGCTGCTCGGCCATCAGCTGCCAGGAGGCAAGCAAAGCACTGCTCCATCTGCTTCCTGGCAGCTGATGGCGTGCTGCTCCGCCATCAGCCGCCAGGAGGCAAGCAAAGCACTGCTCCATCTGCTTCTTGGCAGCTGATGGCGTGCTGCTCGGCCATCAGCCGCCAGGAGGCAAGCAAAGCACTGCTCCATCTGCTTCCTGGCAGCTGATGGCGTGCTGCTCGGCCATCAGCTGCCAGGAGGCAAGCAAAGCACTGCTCCATCTGCTTCCTGGCAGCTGCCCCGTTACTATGATGGCACCACATGTCACTAGTCTCATACTGACAGATTTAAAGGGTATTATTCAGGCAACAAACTAAAAAACCAGTATGGTATTCTCATGTATGAGAATTAATGATACATAAATGTAAAACGTTCCTAGCCTAAAGACCAAAAAGGTAAAAAATCAAAGAAATCACATAATTCTGGCTAAGCTAGTTGCTTAACAATTATTTTTCTTATGGGGAATTAGCATGTAAGTGATTGCCCAAAGTAAAACATATCTTGACAAAATTATTCAGCACGTTACACAGTTCATAGTACAATATGTTCATATCAAAGACCCAATCATTCGTAGCCTATTTGCTTTACTTGATGTTGTTGCCCTAGGAAAATTAGGCTACGTACGCTAATTCCCATCAGAAAAATTATTGTTGGGCAACTAGCCCAAATTATACGATTTCGTTAACTTTTTCCTTCTTCCTCTTTGGGGTGGGAACTTTTTATGCTTATATCATCATTTCTCATGGATGGGAATACATAGGCCTGTCATTTTTTAGTTTCTGGAGTGAATACTCTTTTAAGTCAATTTCAGAAATTACAAACTCCAGCTCAAACTCACACATTTTGATGATGCTTCACCAACTAGGCCTACACACCAATTGCTTATACGCCTTCTACACGCTATACTTAAATGGCTTCTTTAAAAGGTGACATTTAAATGGCCGTTTAAATTACAATCATGGATGACTACACAGTAGCCTACATTTAATTATAAACATCACTTAAAGATGGTGTATTTAAGTATATCATGTAGAAGGCATTATTACCTTAGGGGTTTCCGTTTCAATGGACGAGACGTCAACTTCTTTCTTGTCCTATTAGGCCTAAGCTCTCGGCTGGCGGCTGGGCTAACCTCTTCTTCACAGTCGCTTGAAGGTTCATCATCCATTTTGCGCTGAAATTATAATAGCAGCAGAACTGTATTCAGTGGCATTTACTAATTATTTGGCCTCCTAACTCAGCCCATGGTCAGATTTCAGATCCCCGTTCAATACCGGTACAAGGTTTGTAACAGTACCCACGCCCTCTTACTGTACGGGTTGGCCTAGCTCAGCCGGGAAATAAACCAACACTTAGAAATTTGAGTTGTACTATTAAATTATATTGTATCACATAGACAACGAATGCTCACAGTAAATAACTTGTCACAAATAGGTTTACAGACAGTACCAGCTCCAGTTATAGGTGAATCCTTCTTCTAACCTTGGTTTCTCAAGCAGGCGTCCATGGTAGGATTTCCAAGATGTCCTTCATGGTAGGTTGAATTCAGTGGTGGATCGTGTGTAACCGACGCTTCGAAAATCACCGTCCCATTTAACGGGGCAGGCGTAGTTGACGTCTGGGTAATACTAGTTTGGATAACTAGAGAAATCGTAAGGCTCAAAGACTCGAGTTCTTGAAGTTATTCCGTGTAGCTTTCAACACCACATCCTCTCTCTAGGCTTACTTTTCCACCATCTTCTTCTGTATTGTCCTTAGTTACCAGTCAACAACCGTTGCTATGCAATGTAACAATGCTTGTTCTTTATTGATATAACCAAAGCTCTCTACAAATTCACATGTGCACAAAGTCACTGCATTCTAAGCACAGCCTAGTGGATAATGCACAAACTCACTGCACTCTAAGCACAGCCTAGTGGATAATGCACAAACTCACTGCATTCTAAGCACAGCCTAGTGGATAATGCATATAGATGGTACTTTACAATACCCCTTCAAATTTTTTTATATTATGAATTTATTAATTGAGATTATAAAAAAATTTCAAAAAAATTATCTCCAACGTTCTCCACTTTTTAAAAATTCCATGGTCGTAGGTCGTTCTATCATACCCCTTCCAAAAATAAAAAAAATGAAGATGACAAAATGTATCTATATTTGTTATATTTTTGTTAACATCGAAACTCAGAAATAAACCCTTTAAATCTATAATTGGAAAACCGCATTACCCCTTCAAATAGCCTCACCCCTTCTAAACCTGTAAACTACAACAATGTCGTTCACTGACCCCTTCAATTCAAATGCTAAAATGAAAGTTTATGAAACCTGAAACCCGAATGACAGCACAATGCAATGTTAATAGTACAATACACTTCTAACATTTGGATATCAATCCCCTCTTCCAGAATCAACAATTGTCAACAATTAACAATTTTAAATTGTTGATTAAAAAAAAAACACACACACCAACCTATAATCCTAGTAACAATGTTACTACAGAGTCGAAAACAATAGGCTACATTAGGGACCAAATCATCACCTGTCAAAAAGATTCAATACATTGTTGACCTGTGGTTTATTGTATCTGATAGGGTTCCTGGTAACGTTTTAAATTGACAATATTAAACACTCCTTTTACAACCCCAGCTTCTGTGACCAATTCGTATGCGTTGTCTCCTGCAATCGCAGCAACCATATATGGACCTTCAAATATATGAAAAAACTTTTTCGTTTCTTTTTTAAACAAATTTGACAAATGAAGCGATTTGAGCAGTACCTTCTCTCCTACTTGGAAAAATGTTTTACTGACAAATTGACCTTCATGCCTATTCTTCCTATTCTGCCCATTATATTTCAACCTTTCCCTGGCTAAAATTACCTTTGCCTCCTGAGTTATTAAGGGAGAATTGTGAGGTGGAAATTTTATACTCTTAATCAACTGTGGCGTAAAAGTTTGACCAAAATGTAATTCATATGGCGAAAACCCTGTTCCTTCATGGTAGGTTGAATTCAACCACTCCTCCAACTGAGGAACCCACTTAGCCCAAGATGAATGTTTACATGAACAATAGGCCCGAAAGATACGACCCAGTTCACGCATAACCCTTTCAGCTGGATTAGATTGTGGATGACGTATGGACGACATGTGTGCCCGTACCCCTTTACCCTCCAAAGTCTCATTCCACTCCCTGGATGTATATTGAGTACCGTGGTCAGACAGTATAGCAACAGGTATTTGCACAGTGTCGAAATAAACTGTCACTTTCTGTGAAATAGCCCGAGCCGTTTGTTGCTTTAACGTGTACAACGACACCAACTTTGAAAAAACATCAATGAACACTAGTACATATCGCACCCCTCCACAGCCTGTAGGTAATGGACCATATATATCAGTTGCCACCAATTGACCAATGTTCGTAGGCAAAATAGGCTGAAAAATGCCATGTGACGTTCTATTTGCATGTTTCGTACGTTGACCTAAATCACAACATGCAATCAACTTCCTATTCAATCGCGCCATATTACTGAAAAAGAAGTTCTCTAATAACACCATTAAACATTTTTTAGCACCAAAATGACCAATCTCTTCGTGTACACTCATGATCACTTCCGACACCAGACATTGTGGAATACATAACCGCCAAATGTCCTTACTATTTTCCAATTTGAAGAACAACATGTTGTTGAAAATCATGTAATTGCTATGAGCACCAACATTAGTATGCATATCACTCCAAATCGTTCCAAACTTATCATCTTTCTTCTGTAAATCAGGCAATTGTCGAAATTTTTTACGCAATTCTGAACTAATTCCCACATTCAGTTTCGCAATAACTACCTCCTTCCCAGAGAACGAGTCGTCAATAGTACCATCTTTTTGTACACAAAAGCGACTAATGATATCTGCAACAACATTTTGTTTACCAGAACAATGAACCAATTTAAACTTAAATTCTTGTAAGAGCAACACCCAACGTGTAAGACGCCCAGACAACAATTTACATTGAAGCAAGAATGTAAGTGCTTTGTGATCAGTAATAATTGTCAAATCTGTTCCCAGGACAAAAATACGAAACTTTAGTAACGACCAAACTATAGCCAACAATTCTTTCTCAGAAATAGTGAAATTCACTTCACCACCGTGTAATACTCTTGACGCCATTGATATCACCTGTAATTCTCCCTCAGAATCAACTTGAAATAGTTGAGCCCCTAACCCTTTATCACTGGCATCACATTGCAAGAAGAACGGTTTTGTATAGTTTGGAAATCTCAAGTGAACTGTATTAATGAACAATGTCTTGATATCATGAAATGCTGAATTACAATCATCTGTCCATTTCCACCTGGTATCCTTCTTCAACAATGTCTGCAGTATGCAAGTCGATTGAGCGTAAACATTACTAAAACGTCTGTAGTAACTACATAAACCCAAGAAAGCTTTGAGTTGTTTGACATTTTTAGGTGTGGGCCAATCTTGAATCAACAACAATTTGTGAGGGTCTGGAGACAATCCATTCGTAGTCAAAGTATGACCCAGGAATGGCACCTTATCCCTGCAGAAAATAGATTTGGACAAACTAATCGTGACATTTTTTGTTGATAATCGTTGAAAAACCGTGCGAATGTGAACCAAATGATCCTCAAATGTCTTAGAAACCATCAAAAAGTCATCTACATACGGTTTTAGAAAAGCCCCCAAATCGTTGCCCAATACATAGCTTGTACACCTAGTAAATGCTGCCACTGAAGTACTGAGTCCAAAAGGAAGTACCTTAAACTGATATACCCTCTGATTGTATTTAAACGCCACATATTTCCGACTTTCCTCCGACAATGGAACCTGCCAGTATGACGACACAAGATCAATAGTAGATAACCACTGAAAATCTGAAAAACTTTGCAAAATAGTTTCAGGTGGATCCGGACTCTCATGCTCTGGTATCAACATTGTGTTCAACTGTCGAGCATCCAAACATAACCTCACTGCTTTGTTTTTCTTAATCACCACAACTAATGGGCTTATGTAGGGACTAGTAGCTTCCTCAATAATGTTATGCCTTATCATTTTATTCAGTTGTCTTTCCACAGCTTCTCGGTAGGCAAATGGCACAGGATAATTCTTTTCAAAAAAATATGCCCCTTCGTGAACCTTAATATGATGTTCATAGCCTGTCACTGACCCTGGCCTATCAGAAAACAAATGACGATACTCCAACAATAGTTCCTGTAGTTGACATTTCTGAATGACGTCTAGACCTACTTGTTCGGACACCATAGTCTCAATCTCTTTAACAGTCACAACACCCTTGTCTTCTTCGATTGCCGCTGTGTTAGTACAAGATACAACGATACCAACACTGTTATCATAAGTATGATCAACATAATCACATTCAACATTCGTACAGTTGTCACCTATTCCAACATCATTGTACAACAATTCGTGATCTATTAACTGGCCATTAATCGACACGACCTTGGTAGAAAAGTCAATAGTAACCAGATTATCTGTCAACCAATCAATACCGAGTATGATATCACAGATTAAATCCGGTACCACTAAACATCCAACATCCCATGACATGTCACCTGATTGGACGGATAGGTAAACTTGCTTCGTCACCCGTTTACTACGACGATTCGTAGCCCCAAGTATTGTTACCCCTACTACTGGTAATGAAACAATATCATTATTTTTACTGATCAGGACATTGTACACCGTATCTGAAATACACGACACCTCACTCCCCGAGTCTAACAATGCCTTTAAATCCAAATCACCAATACTAACTTTCAACTTTGGACAAAATATATTTTTAGAAGAATGTACCAAATTTTCTTCTTCTAACAAAAAATCTCTAGGTTTTGTAAAGATTGAATTTGCAGTAACAATATGACTGGTTGCAGGAGAACCGCACACAACTGGAACCAATTCTAGTTTTCCTTCTTAGGAACATTTTTATCATCACGGGACCTCCAATTCTGTTCTAATTGTTGGTAGGGTAATCGCTGCTGGTTATTATTATTGTAACCTTGATACCCATTGTTACCCCACCTGACATTTCTATTGTTCTCATTATAACTGCCTTGTTTATTATAGTGACTCAAATTTGATTGACCAGACTCTCCAATAATTTGTTCACTCTCCAGTCTCTCGAGCATTTTTGTTATTTTCTCAGCATTGTTCTCCATATGAATCAGATGGATCCGAATGTCTGTAGAAAAATGGGACAAGACTTGCCTAACCAGCATATCTTCCGGCAATTTACAATTCAAATAGCCTCCATGCCTCAGTATTCTTTTGAAATAAGTAGATGGTGACCCCTGTCTACCCCCTGCATATTGCTCACTGTAAATATGTTTTAGCAAGGCCGCTTGTGCATTCTCCCCCCAAAAATGCTGAAGGAATTTCTCCTTAAAATCTTCAAAAGTAACAAACTCGTTTTCTTGCAACCATGTCTTGGATACCCCTTTCAGACATTGTAGTGTAAAAGCCAGTCTCCGGTTGTTTTTTACCGCATAGTTTTTAAACCGGCTCTCCAATAACTTTATAAATTCGACTGGATGAAGTCCATCGTTATTTGCCGTAAATACAATCCCCTCACGAAATAGCTGGTCCCCGATTCCACTATCATTCTGAATGGTAACTCCCACATTACCACCTGTCATATCGACCTCCATCATCTCAATTCTTTTTTTATTGGCTTCAATCGCCATCTCTAACCCTACACACTGACCACTTATTCTCTGTTGATCCATTTCTTTCACTTCCCCTATCTCTTTCTGAAACTGTTGTTTCACCCCCACTATATCTTCAATTACCGTGTCTACCCTTACCTTTAAGTTATCAGAACTTTTTTTTATTCCTCCGATCTTGTTATCTACATCTCTTTTGAACACCCCTATTTCCTCAATTACTTCATTGAGCTTACCGCCAACCTTTACAACCTTATCTCCAATTTTTTCGGACCTACCTTTCAACCCCCTTATCTCTTCTGCTAAGCCATCCACTTTATTGTCAATAACCTCGATCTCATCCTCAACCTTAGTCCTCAAAGCTGTGAATTTAGTTTCCAACCCATAAAACATTTTATCACATTTTTCCTCAAAGCTTATCTTCAATTCGGACTTCATTTCCCCCATTTCCTTCCGTATTCCCTCATTGTCGTTACGTAATCCCACATTGTCGTTACGTAATCCCACAATGTCCTTCCGTATTCCCTCATTGTCCTTACGTAATCCCTCATCCATCTTAATTATCATCTCCATTATACTGTTCAAATCAACAGACCTGATCTCTACCTCTTGAACACTCTCCTCTATACTCCTCCCTACTTCATTCTGAACCTCCTCCCCCTGCATCCTGTCCATAGTCAGCAGTGACTCTGCGAACGTTCAAATTAATCGAGCTTATAATTACACCTCAAATTTTTAAGTGTTTGGTTAAATTTTTTTGTTTTCTCGGGGTAAATGCAATTAGTATGTGCCCCAGCGTTGGTGTGCCAAATTGTAACAGTACCCACGCCCTCTTACTGTACGGGTTGGCCTAGCTCAGCCGGGAAATAAACCAACACTTAGAAATTTGAGTTGTACTATTAAATTATATTGTATCACATAGACAACGAATGCTCACAGTAAATAACTTGTCACAAATAGGTTTACAGACAGTACCAGCTCCAGTTATAGGTGAATCCTTCTTCTAACCTTGGTTTCTCAAGCAGGCGTCCATGGTAGGATTTCCAAGATGTCCTTCATGGTAGGTTGAATTCAGTGGTGGATCGTGTGTAACCGACGCTTCGAAAATCACCGTCCCATTTAACGGGGCAGGCGTAGTTGACGTCTGGGTAATACTAGTTTGGATAACTAGAGAAATCGTAAGGCTCAAAGACTCGAGTTCTTGAAGTTATTCCGTGTAGCTTTCAACACCACATCCTCTCTCTAGGCTTACTTTTCCACCATCTTCTTCTGTATTGTCCTTAGTTACCAGTCAACAACCGTTGCTATGCAATGTAACAATGCTTGTTCTTTATTGATATAACCAAAGCTCTCTACAAATTCACATGTGCACAAAGTCACTGCATTCTAAGCACAGCCTAGTGGATAATGCACAAACTCACTGCACTCTAAGCACAGCCTAGTGGATAATGCACAAACTCACTGCATTCTAAGCACAGCCTAGTGGATAATGCATATAGATGGTACTTTACAGGTTGTTAATTAAGGGTCTAGGCCTATTATACAAATGCAGCGGCACGGCCAAACATGCTGTCACCAACTCTGCCAGCTTAACAAATTTATGATTTAGTATAAATGAAGCTTAAACATCGCACTTGGCGGTGCGAGCCGAGTATAGTGCGCACCGAGTTCGACTGATCAGCTCGAGCTTATTTCAGTTCTGTAAAGAAGCCGATCTAGCTCGGTTTAATAGGACTAGGGATAGAGTTTGATAGGACGAGTATGGATTGAAGTATGCTTGCTAAACGGGTTCCGAACTCAGTGCGTACTGAAGTCGGTCCGAACCCAGTTTGCTTGATAAACGTCGTGCGTGGTAAACGAATACCGAGCTTATGAGCTCGCGTGGTAAACATAGTCATTGTACCCTAGCCTACTTAAGTAGGGTCCACAATAGCCCGGAAAGGAGCTTCCCGTTCCCGTCCCCGCATAATAAAACATTTCGACGTTAAATTATTCACATTAAATTGTTTATAATGAATGGTTAAAAAAAACGATAAAATTCCGATATTGGCGATATCGATACCGAGTTTAAAAAATTCGATATCGCGATACGATATCGATAATTACATCCGCCATATTGATATGAATTTTTGTATCATTGGGCAGCTCTACTATATTACTTGGTAATATGTGTAAACTGAATAAAACAATTGAATTGAATTGAATTGTATTTACTGGTAACTGCCCACTCAAGTTTAAAATTAAACTTTGTGGACTTTGCTGTTTTTTCCCCCACTTTTATGTAATGATATGTTGTAAATATCAACTTGTATAAACATGCGAATAAAATTATGATGGAAAAAACAAAAAAAACAATAATTACCATAGGGACCTGTTATGAATTTATGTTATACTACATTATATCTAACCTTTTTAAATTACAACTAATTACAATAGGTACCGGTACAGTATATCTGTTGACATTACAAGTGAAGAAGTACGTACAGGCAGGGAATTGCGTTTTGGCCGGGCTGGACAGTACGACCGGAGGGCAGTGGCTTCTGCCCGCGTGATATTAAAGTCTTCTAAATGGCGTACCAGGACTCTGGTGTAGTGCCCACGCAAGGATGACCATGTGCGGCCTGGAAATAATGTAAGGAAAGGAAGCATATTAGCACATTACCGGTATATGATTCTAAGTTTAGCATATGTGCAACATCCCGCTGTGACTTTCCATAGTGTAACATAATACCCATTGCTAGTTAAGTCAAACATGCCAAACCAATTAATTATCCCACTAGTCTCGTGTTAACATTTCCCTTGAATACTACTCCATACTCCATACTCTCTTGCCCCATACTCCAGTTTGAATTCCAGCTTCGTGTGGGCCATAGTGTAATAGTCATAGAATGTCTTGGTTTCATTCACCGTCATTCCATCTCTCTCCGTCCATTCTCGCAGCGCTTGCAATGCCTTATTCATCTCTCCTTCCATGTACTTTGCATCTCCACTAGAGACACACAACACCACATCGTCCACATACAGCTTTACTACTATGCAAAATAAAATTCTATTTTTTCCCCTGACACATATTGTTTTTA
>CAMDTW010000134.1:0-23776 GCA_945910005.1 Isoperla grammatica | reverse complement strand
CTGAAAGAGTATTATGAAAATGCATAAATTGAGTTTTTTGGTCGTTTTTGGTTAAAATATGCATAAAATATAGAAATTGGCTGATTTTAGTCTATCTACCACAAACCTCCAGTTTTAAGAGGAATCTTGCATACGGCCGGGATTCCTAAGGGTTTCAACCAAAGTTGACAAATCGTTGTTTTAGAGCGTTTTAGGCTCCAATAAGCACAATTTGTCCATTTTGTCACATTTCGATAACTTCTATAGAAGTTACACCCTCCGTTGAAAAACAAGAATTATAGGCTGCATTCTTCAAGAGTATAATGAAAATGCATAAATTGAGTTTTGTCGTCGTTTTTGGTTAAAATATGCATAAAATATAGAAATCGGCTGATTTTAGTCTATCTACCACAAACTTCCAGTTTAAGAGGAATCTTGCATACGGCTGGGATTCCTAAGGGTTTCAACCAAATTGCACAAATCGTTGTTTTAGAGCGTTTCAGGCTCCAATAAGCACAATTTGTCCATTTCGTCACATTTCGATAACTTCTATAGAAGTTACACCCTCCGTCGAAAAATAAGAATTATAGGTTGCATTCTTCAAGAGTATAATGAAAATGCATAAATTGAGTTTTTTCGTCGTTTTTGGTTAAAACATGCATAAAAAATAGAAATTGGCTGATTTCAGTCTATCTACCACAAACTTCCAGTTTTAAGAGGAATCTTGCATACGGCCGGGATTCCTAAGGGTTTCAACCAAAGTTGACAAATCGTTGTTTTAGAGCGTTTCAGGCTCTAATAAGCACAATTTGTCCATTTCGTCACATTTCGATAACTTCTATAGAAGTTACACCCTCCGTTGAAAAATAAGAATTATAGGCTGCATTCTTCAAGAGTATAATGAAAATGCATAAATTGAGTTTTTTCGTCGTTTTTGGTTAAAATATGCATAAAATATAGAAATTGGCTGATTTTAGTCTATCTACCACAAACTTCCAGTTTTAAGAGGAATCTTGCATACGGCTGGGATTCCTAAGGGTTTCAACCAAATTGCACAAATCGTTGTTTTAGAGCGTTTCAGGCTCCAATAAGCACAATTTGTCCATTTCGTCACATTTCGATAACTTCTATAGAAGTTACACCCTCCGTCGAAAAACAAGAATTATAGGTTGCATTCTTCAAGAGTATAATGAAAATGCATAAATTGAGTTTTTTCGTCGTTTTTGGTTAAAATATGCATAAAAAATAGAATTGGCTGATATCAATCTATCTACCACAAACTTCCAGTTTTAAGAGGAATCTTGCATACGGCTGGGATTCCTAAGGGTTTCAACCAAAGTTGACAAATCGTTGTTTTAGAGCGTTTCAGGCTCCAATAAGCACAATTTGTCCATTTCGTCACATTTCGATAACTACTTTAGAAGTTACACCAACCGTTGAAAAATAATAATGTTAGTGTGCATTCTGAGAGTATTATGAAAATGCATAAATTGAGTTTTTTGGTCGTTTTTGGTTAAAATATGCATAAAAAATAGAAATTGGCTGATTTCAGTCTATCTACCACAAACTTCCAGTTTTAAGAGTAATCTTGCATACGGCCGGGATTCCTAAGGGTTTCAACCAAAGTTGACAAATCGTTGTTTTTGAGCGTTTCAGGCTCCAATAAGCACAATTTGTCCATTTCGTCACATTTCGATAACTTCTATAGAAGTTACACCCTCCGTCGAAAAATAAGAATTATAGGTTGCATTCTTCAAGAGTATAATGAAAATGCATAAATTGAGTTTTTTCGTCGTTTTTGGTTAAAATATGCATAAAAAATAGAAATTGGCTGATTTCAGTCTATCTACCACAAACTTCCAGTTTTAAGAGAAATCTTGCATACGGCCGGGATTCCTAAGGGTTTCAACCAAAGTAGACTAATCGTTGTTTTAGAGCGTTTCAGGCTCCAATAAGCACAATTTGTCCATTTCGTCACATTTCGATAACTTCTATAGAAGTTACACCCTCCGTTGAAAAATAAGAATTATAGGCTGCATTCTTCAAGAGTATAATGAAAATGCATAAATTGAGTTTTTTCGTCGTTTTTGGTTAAAATATGCATAAAATATAGAAATTGGCCGATTTTAGTCCATCTACCACAAACTTCCAGTTTTAAGAAGAATCTTGCATACGGCTGGGATTCCAAAGGGTTTCAACAAAAGTTGACAAATCGTTGTTTTAGAGCGTTTCAGGCTCCAATAAGCACAATTTGTCCATTTCGTCACCTCTCGATAACTACTTTAGAAGTTACACCAACCGTTGAAAAATAATAATGTTAGTGTGCATTCTGAAAGAGTATTATGAAAATGCATAAATTGAGTTTTTTTGGCGTTTTTGGTTTAAATATGCATAAAATATAGAAATTGGCTGATTTTAGTCTATCTACCACAAACTTCCAGTTTTAAGAGGAATCTTGCATACGGCTGGGATTCCTAAGGGTTTCAACCAAATTGCACAAATCGTTGTTTTAGAGCGTTTCAGGCTCCAATAAGCACAATTTGTCCATTTCGTCACATTTCGATTACTTCTATAGAAGTTACACCCCTCCGTTGAAAAATAAGAATTATAGGCTGCATTCTTCAAGAGTATAATGAAAATGCATAAATTGAGTTTTTTCGTCGTTTTTGGTTAAAATATGCATAAAAAATAGAAATTGGCTGATTTCAGTCTATCTACCACAAACTTCCAGTTTTAAGAGGAATCTTGCATACGGCTGGGATTCCTAAGGGTTTCAACCAAAGTTGACAAATCGTTGTTTTAGAGCGTTTCAGGCTCCAATAAGCACAATTTGTCCATTTCGTCACATTTCGATAACTACTTTAGAAGTTACACCAACCGTTGAAAAATAATAATGTTAGTGTGCATTCTGAAAGAGTATTATGAAAATGCATAAATTGAGTTTTTTGGTCGTTTTTGGTTAAAATATGCATAAAATATAGAAATTGGCTGATTTTAGTCTATCTACCACAAACTTCCAGTTTTAAGAGGAATCTTGCATACGGCCGGGATTCCTAAGGGTTTCAACCAAAGTTGACAAATCGTTGTTTTAGAGCGTTTTAGGCTCCAATAAGCACAATTTGTCCATTTTGTCACATTTCGATAACTTCTATAGAAGTTACACCCTCCGTTGAAAAACAAGAATTATAGGCTGCATTCTTCAAGAGTATAATGAAAATGCATAAATTGAGTTTTTTCGTCGTTTTTGGTTAAAATATGCATAAAATATAGAAGTCGGCTGATTTTAGTCTATCTACCACAAACTTCCAGTTTTAAGAGAAATCTTGCATACGGCCGGGATTCCTAAGGGTTTCAACCAAAGTAGACTAATCGTTGTTTTAGAGCGTTTCAGGCTCCAATAAGCACAATTTGTCCATTTCGTCACATTTCGATAACTTCTATAGAAGTTACACCCTCCGTTGAAAAATAAGAATTATAGGCTGCATTCTTCAAGAGTATAATGAAAATGCATAAATTGAGTTTTTTCGTCGTTTTTGGTTAAAATATGCATAAAATATAGAAATTGGCCGATTTTAGTCCATCTACCACAAACTTCCAGTTTTAAGAAGAATCTTGCATACGGCTGGGATTCCAAAGGGTTTCAACAAAAGTTGACAAATCGTTGTTTTAGAGCGTTTCAGGCTCCAATAAGCACAATTTGTCTATTTCGTCACCTCTCGATAACTACTTTAGAAGTTACACCAACCGTTGAAAAATAATAATGTTAGTGTGCATTCTGAAAGAGTATTATGAAAATGCATAAATTGAGTTTTTTTGGCGTTTTTGGATTAAATATGCATAAAATATAGAAATTGGCTGATTTTAGTCTATCTACCACAAACTTCCAGTTTTAAGAGGAATCTTGCATACGGCTGGGATTCCTAAGGGTTTCAACCAAATTGCACAAATCGTTGTTTAGAGCGTTTCAGGCTCCAATAAGCACAATTTGTCCATTTCGTCACATTTCGATTACTTCTATAGAAGTTACACCCTCCGTTGAAAAATAAGAATTATAGGCTGCATTCTTCAAGAGTATAATGAAAATGCATAAATTGAGTTTTTTCGTCGTTTTTTGGTTAAAATATGCATAAAAAATAGAAATTGGCTGATTTCAGTCTATCTACCACAAACTTCCAGTTTTAAGAGGAATCTTGCATACGGCTGGGATTCCTAAGGGTTTCAACCAAAGTTGACAAATCGTTGTTTTAGAGCGTTTCAGGCTCCAATAAGCACAATTTGTCCATTTCGTCACATTTCGATAACTACTTTAGAAGTTACACCAACCGTTGAAAAATAATAATGTTAGTGTGCATTCTGAAAGAGTATTATGAAAATGCATAAATTGAGTTTTTTGGTCGTTTTTGGTTAAAATATGCATAAAATATAGAAATTGGCTGATTTTAGTCTATCTACCACAAACTTCCAGTTTTAAGAGGAATCTTGCATACGGCCGGGATTCCTAAGGGTTTCAACCAAAGTTGACAAAACGTTGTTTTATAGCGTTTTAGGCTCCAATAAGCACAATTTGTCCATTTTGTCACATTTCGATAACTTCTATAGAAGTTACACCCTCCGTTGAAAAACAAGAATTATAGGCTGCATTCTTCAAGAGTATAATGAAAATGCATAAATTGAGTTTTTTCGTCGTTTTTGGTTAAAATATGCATAAAATATAGAAGTCGGCTGATTTTAGTCTATCTACCACAAACTTCCAGTTTTAAGAGGAATCTTGCGTACGGCTGGGATTCCTAAGGGTTTCAACCAAATTGCACAAATCGTTGTTTTAGAGCGTTGGAGGCTCCAATAAGCACAATTTGTCCATTTCGTCACATTTCGATAACTTCTATAGAAGTTACACCCTCCGTCGAAAAATAAGAATTATAGGTTGCATTCTTCAAGAGTATAATGAAAATGCATAAATTGAGTTTTTTCGTCGTTTTTGGTTAAAATATGCATAAAAAATAGAAATTGGCTGATTTCAGTCTATCTACCACAAACTTCCAGTTTTAAGAGATATCTTGCATACGGCCGGGATTCCTAAGGGTTTCAACCAAAGTACACTAATCGTTGTTTTAGAGCGTTTCAGGCTCTAATAAGCACAATTTGTCCATTTCGTCACATTTCGATAACTTCTATAGAAGTTACACTCTCCGTTGAAAAATAAGAATTATAGGCTGCATTCTTCAAGAGTATAATGAAAATGCATAGAGTTTTTTCGTCGTTTTTGGTTAAAATATGCATAAAATATAGAAATTGGCCGATTTTAGTCTATCTACCACAAACTTCCAGTTTTAAGAAGAATCTTGCATACGGCTGGGATTCCAAAGGGTTTCAACCAAAGTTGACAAATCGTTGTTTTAGAGCGTTTCAGGCTCCAATAAGCACAATTTGTCCATTTCGTCACCTCTCGATAACTACTTTAGAAGTTACACCAACCGTTGAAAAATAATAATGTTAGTGTGCATTCTGAAAGAGTATTATGAAAATGCATAAATTGAGTTTTTTTGGCGTTTTTGGTTTAAATATGCATAAAATATAGAAATTGGCTGATTTTAGTCTATCTACCACAAACTTCCAGTTTTAAGAGGAATCTTGCATACGGCTGGGATTCCTAAGGGTTTCAACCAAATTGCACAAATCGTTGTTTTAGAGCGTTTCAGGCTCCAATAAGCACAATTTGTCCATTTCGTCACATTTCGATTACTTCTATAGAAGTTACACCCTCCGTTGAAAAATAAGAATTATAGGCTGCATTCTTCAAGAGTATAATGAAAATGCATAAATTGAGTTTTTCGTCGTTTTTGGTTAAAATATGCATAAAAAATAGAAATTGGCTGATTTCAGTCTATCTACCACAAACTTCCAGTTTTAAAAGGAATCTTGCATACGGCTGGGATTCCTAAGGGTTTCAACCAAAGTGGACAAATCGTTGTTTTAGAGCGTTTCAGGCTCCAATAAGCACAATTTGTCCATTTCGTCACATTTCGATAACTACTTTAGAAGTTACACCAACCGTTGAAAAATAATAATGTTAGTGTGCATTCTGAAAGAGTATTATGAAAATGCATAAATTGAGTTTTTTGGTCGTTTTTGGTTAAAATATGCATAAAATATAGAAATTGGCTGATTTTAGTCTATCTACCACAAACTTCCGGTTTTAAGAGGAATCTTGCATACGGCCGGGATTCCTAAGGGTTTCAACCAAAGTTGACAAATCGTTGTTTTAGAGCGTTTTAGGCTCCAATAAGCACAATTTGTCCATTTTGTCACATTTCGATAACTTCTATAGAAGTTACACCCTCCGTTGAAAAACAAGAATTATAGGCTGCATTCTTCAAGAGTATAATGAAAATGCATAAATTGAGTTTTGTCGTCGTTTTTGGTTAAAATATGCATAAAATATAGAAATCGGCTGATTTTAGTCTATCTACCACAAACTTCCAGTTTTAAGAGGAATCTTGCATACGGCTGGGATTCCTAAGGGTTTCAACCAAATTGCACAAATCGTTGTTTTAGAGCGTTTCAGGCTCCAATAAGCACAATTTGTCCATTTCGTCACATTTCGATAACTTCTATAGAAGTTACACCCTCCGTCGAAAAATAAGAATTATAGGTTGCATTCTTCAAGAGTATAATGAAAATGCATAAATTGAGTTTTTTCGTCGTTTTTGGTTAAAATATGCATAAAAAATAGAAATTGGCTGATTTCAGTCTATCTACCACAAACTTCCAGTTTTAAGAGGAATCTTGCATACGGCCGGGATTCCTAAGGGTTTCAACCAAAGTTGACAAATCGTTGTTTTAGAGCGTTTCAGGCTCCAATAAGCACAATTTGTCCATTTCGTCATATTTTGATAACTTCTATAGAAGTTACACCCTCCGTCGAAAAATAAGAATTATAGGTTGCATTCTTCAAGAGTATAATGAAAATGCATAAATTGAGTTTTTTCGTCGTTTTTGGTTAAAATATGCATAAAAAATAGAAATTGGCTGATTTCAGTCTATCTACTACAAACTTCCAGTTTTAAGAGTAATCTTGCATACGGTCGGGATTCCTAAGGGTTTCAACCAAAGTTGACAAATCGTTGTTTTAGAGCGTTTCAGGCTCCAATAAGCACAATTTGTCCATTTCGTCACATTTCGAAAACTTCTATAGAAGTTACACCCTCCGTTGAAAAATAATAATGTTAGTGTGCATTCTGAAAGAGTATTATGAAAATGCATAAATTGAGTTTTTTGGTCGTTTTTGGTTAAAATATGCATAAAATATAGAAATTGGCTGATTTTAGTCTATCTACCACAAACATCCAGTTTTAAGAGGAATCTTGCATACGGCCGGGATTCCTAAGGGTTTCAACCAAAGTTGACAAATCGTTGTTTTAGAGCGTTTCAGGCTCCAATAAGCACAAATTGTCCATTTCGTCACATTTCGATAACTTCTATAGAAGTTACACCCTCCGTTGAAAAATAAGAATTATAAGCTGCATTCTTCAAGAGTGTAATGAAAATGCATAAATTGAGTTTTTTCGTCGTTTTTGGTTAAAATATGCATAAAATATAGAAATTGGCTGATTTTAGTCCATCTACCACAAACTTCCAGTTTTAAGAGGAATCTTGCATACGGCTGGGATTCCTAAGGGTTTCAACCAAATTGCACAAATCGTTGTTTTGGAGCGTTTCAGGCTCCAATAAGCACAATTTGTCCATTTCGTCACATTTCGATAACTACTTTAGAAGTTACACCAACCGTTGAAAAATAATAATGTTAGTGTGCATTCTGAAAGAGTATTATGAAAATGCATAAATTGAGTTTTTTGGTCGTTTTTGGTTAAAATATGCATAAAATATAGAAATTGGCTGATTTTAGTCTATCTACCACAAACTTTCAGTTTTAAGAGGAATCTTGCATGCGGCCGGGATTCCTAAGGGTTTCAACCAAAGTTGACAAATCGTTGTTTTAGAGCGTTTTAGGCTCCAATAAGCACAATTTGTCCATTTTGACACATTTCGATAACTTCTATAGAAGTTACACCCTCCGTTGAAAAACAAGAATTATAGGCTGCATTCTTCAAGAGTATAATGAAAATGCATAAATTGAGTTTTTTCGTCGTTTTTGGTTAAAATATGCATAAAATATAGAAATTGGCTGATTTAAGTCTATCTACCACAAACTTCCAGTTTTAAGAGGAATCTTGCATACGGCTGGGATTCCTAAGGGTTTCAACCAAATTGCACAAATCGTTGTTTTAGAGCGTTTCAGGCTCCAATAAGCACAATTTGTCCATTTCGTCACATTTCGATAACTTCTATAGAAGTTACACCCTCCGTCGAAAAATAAGAATTATAGGTTGCATTCTTCAAGAGTATAATGAAAATGCATAAATTGAGTTTTTTCGTCGTTTTTGGTTAAAATATGCAAAAAATATAGAAATTGGCTGATTTCAGTCTATCTACCACAAACTTCCAGTTTTAAGAGGAATCATGCATACGGCCGGGATTCCTAAGGGTTTCAACCAAAATTGACAAATCGTTGTTTTACAGCGTTTCAGGCTCCAATAAGCACAATTTGTCCATTTCGTCACATTTCGATTACTTCTATAGAAGTTACACCCTCCGTCGAAAAATCAGAATTATAGGTTGCATTCTTCAAGAGTATAATAAAAATGCATAACTTGAGTTTTTTCGTCGTTTTTGGTTGAAATATGCCTAAAAAATAGAAATTGGCTGATTTCAGTCTATCTACCACAAACTTTCAGTTTTAAGAGGAATCTTGCATACGGCCGGGATTCCTAAGGGTTTCAACCAAAGTTGACAAATCGTTGTTTTAGAGCGTTTCAGGCTCCAATAAGCACAATTTGTCCATTTCGTCACATTTCGATAACTTCTATAGAAGTTACACCCTCCGTCGAAAAATAAGAATTATAGGTTGCATTCTTCAAGAGTATAATGAAAATGCATAAATTGAGTTTTTTCGTCGTTTTTGGTTAAAATATGCAAAAAATATAGAAATTGGCTGATTTCAGTCTATCTACCACAAACTTCCAGTTTTAAGAGGAATCATGCATACGGCCGGGATTCCTAAGGGTTTCAACCAAAATTGACAAATCGTTGTTTTAGAGCGTTTCAGGCTCCAATAAGCACAATTTGTCCATTTCGTCACATTTCGATAACTTCTATAGAAGTTACACCCTCCGTCGAAAAATAAGAATTATAGGTTGCATTCTTCAAGAGTATAATGAAAATGCATAAATTGATTTTTTTCGTCGTTTTTGGTTAAAATATGCATAAAAAATAGAAATTGGCTGATTTCAGTGTATCTACCACAAACTTCCAGTTTTAAGAGGAATCTTGCATACGGCTGGGATTCCTAAGGGTTTCAACCAAAGTTGACAAATCGTTGTTTTAGAGCGTTTCTGGCTCCAATAAGCACAATTTGTCCATTTCGTCACATTTCGATAACTTCTATAGAAGTTACACCCTCCGTTGAAAAATAAGAATTATAGGCTGCATTCTTCAAGAGTATAATGAAAATGCATAAATTGAGTTTTTTCGTCGTTTTTGGTTAAAGTATGCATAAAATATAGAAATTGGCTGATTTTAGTCTATCTACCACAAACTTCCAGTTTTAAGAGGAATCTTGCATACGGCCGGGATTCCTAAGGGTTTCAACCAAAGTTGACAAATCGTTGTTTTAGAGCGTTTCAGGCTCCAATAAGCACAATTTGTCCATTTCGTCACATTTCGATAACTTCTATAGAAGTTACACCCTCCGTCGAAAAATAAGAATTATAGGTTGCATTCTTCAAGAGTATAATAAAATTGCATAAATTGAGTTTTTTCCTCGTTTTTGGTTAAAATAAGATAATAAGACAACAAACAAAAACAAACAAAATATAGAAATTGGCTGATTTCAGTCTATCTACCACAAACTTCCAGTTTTAAGAGGAATCATGCATAAGGCCGGGATTCCTAAGGGTTTCAACCAAAGTTGACAAATCGTTGTTTTAGAGCGTTTCAGGCTCCAATAAGCACAATTTGTCCATTTCGTCACATTTCGATAACTTCTATAGAAGTTACACCCTCCGTTGAAAAATAATAATGTTAGTGTGCATTCTGAAAGAGTATTATGAAAATGCATAAATTGAGTTTTTTGGTCGTTTTTGGTTAAAATATGCATAAAATATAGAAATTGGCTGATTTTAGTCTATCTACCACAAACTTCCAGTTTTAAGAGGAATCTTGCATACGGCCGGGATTCCTAAGGGTTTCAACCAAAGTTGACAAATCGTTGTTTTAGAGCGTTTCAGGCTCCAATAAGCACAAATTGTCCATTTCGTCACATTTCGATAACTTCTATAGAAGTTACACCCTCCGTTGAAAAATAAGAATTATAGGCTGCATTCTTCAAGAGTGTAATGAAAATGCATAATTTGAGTTTTTTCGTCGTTTTTGGTTAAAATATGCATAAAATATAGAAATTGGCTGATTTTAGTCCATCTTCCACAAACTTCCAGTTTTAAGAGGAATCTTGCATACGGCTGGGATTCCTAAGGGTTTCAACCAAATTGCACAAATCGTTGTTTTTGAGCGTTTCAGGCTCCAATAAGCACAATTTGTCCATTTCGTCACATTTCGATAACTACTTTAGAAGTTACACCAACCGTTGAAAAATAATAATGTTAGTGTGCATTCTGAAAGAGTATTATGAAAATTCATAAATTGAGTTTTTTGGTCGTTTTTGGTTAAAATATGCATAAAATATAGAAATTGGCTGATTTTAGTCTATCTACCACAAACTTTCAGTTTTAAGAGGAATCTTGCATACGGCCGGGATTCCTAAGGGTTTCAACCAAAGTTGACAAATCGTTGTTTTAGAGCGTTTTAGGCTCCAATAAGCACAATTTGTCCATTTTGTCACATTTCGATAACTTCTATAGAAGTTACACCCTCCGTTGAAAAACAAGAATTATAGGCTGCATTCTTCAAGAGTATAATGAAAATGCATAAATTGAGTTTTTTCGTCGTTTTTGGTTAAAATATGCATAAAATATAGAAATTGGCTGATTTTAGTCTATCTACCACAAACTTCCAGTTTTAAGAGGAATCTTGCATACGGCTGGGATTCCTAAGGGTTTCAACCAAATTGCACAAATCGTTGTTTTAGAGCGTTTCAGGCTCCAATAAGCACAATTTGTCCATTTCGTCACATTTCGATAACTTCTATAGAAGTTACACCCTCCGTCGAAAAATAAGAATTATAGGTTGCATTCTTCAAGAGTATAATGAAAATGCATTAATTGAGTTTTTTCGTCGTTTTTGGTTAAAATATGCATAAAAAATAGAAATTGGCTGATTTCAGTCTATCTACCACAAACTTCCAGTTTTAAGAGGAATCTTGCATACGGCCGGGATTCCTAAGGGTTTCAACCAAAGTTGACAAATCGTTGTTTTAGAGCGTTTCAGGCTCCAATAAGCACAATTTGTCCATTTCGTCACATTTCGATAACTTCTATAGAAGTTACACCCTCCGTCGAAAAATAAGAATTATAGGTTGCATTCTTCAAGAGTATAATAAAAATGCATAACTTGAGTTTTTTCGTCGTTTTTTGATGAAATATGCCTAAAAAATAGAAATTGGCTGATTTCAGTCTATCTACCACAAACTTTCAGTTTTAAGAGGAATCTTGCATACGGCCGGGATTCCTAAGGGTTTCAACCAAAGTTGACAAATCGTTGTTTAAGAGCGTTTCAGGCTCCAATAAGCACAATTTGTCCATTTCGTCACATTTCGATAACTTCTATAGAAGTTACACCCTCCGTCGAAAAATAAGAATTATAGGTTGCATTCTTCAAGAGTATAATGAAAATGCATAAATTGAGTTTTTTCGTCGTTTTTGGTTAAAAAATGCAAAAAATATAGATATTGGCTGATTTCGGTCTATCTACCACAAACTTCCAGTTTTAAGAGGAATCATGCATACGGCCGGGATTCCTAAGGGTTTCAACCAAAATTGACAAATCGTTGTTTTACAGCGTTTCAGGCTCCAATAAGCACAATTTGTCCATTTCGTCACATTTCGATAACTTCTATAGAAGTTACACCCTCCGTCGAAAAATAAGAATTATAGGTTGCATTCTTCAAGAGTATAATGAAAATGCATAAATTGAGTTTTTTCGTCGTTTTTGGTTAAAATATGCATACAAAATAGAAATTGGCTGATTTCAGTCTATCTACCACAAACTTCCAGTTTTAAGAGGAATCTTGCATACGGCCGGGATTCCTAAGGGTTTCAACCAAAGTTGACAAATCGTTGTTTTAGAGCGTTTCAGGCTCCAATAAGCACAATTTGTCCATTTCGTCACATTTCGATAACTTCTATAGAAGTTACACCCTCCGTCGAAAAATAAGAATTATAGGTTGCATTCTTCAAGAGTATAATAAAAATGCATAAATTGAGTTTTTTCGTCGTTTTTGGTTAAAATATGCATCAAAAATAGACATTGGCTGATTTCAGTCTATCTACCACAAACTTCCAGTTTTAAGAGGAATCTTGCATACGGCCGGGATTCCTAAGGGTTTCAACCAAAGTTGACAAATCGTTGTTTAAGAGCGTTTCAGGCTCCAATAAGCACAATTTGTCCATTTTGTCACATTTCGATAACTTCTATAGAAGTTACACCCTCCGTTGAAAAACAAGAATTATAGGCTGCATTCTTCAAGAGTATAATGAAAATGCATAAATTGAGTTTTTTCGTCGTTTTTGGTTAAAATATGCATAAAATATAGAAATCGGCTGATTTTAGTCTATCTACCACAAACTTCCAGTTTTAAGAGGAATCTTGCGTACGGCTGGGATTCCTAAGGGTTTCAACCAAATTGCACAAATCGTTGTTTTAGAGCGTTTCAGGCTCCAATAAGCACAATTTGTCCATTTCGTCACATTTCGATAACTTCTATAGAAGTTACACCCTCCGTCGAAAAATAAGAATTATAGGTTGCATTCTTCAAGAGTATAATGAAAATGCATAAATTGAGTTTTTTCGTCGTTTTTGGTTAAAATATGCATAAAAAATAGAAATTGGCTGATTTCAGTCTATCTACCACAAACTTCCAGTTTTAAGAGAAATCTTGCATACGGCCGGGATTCCTAAGGGTTTCAACCATAGTACACTAATCGTTGTTTTAGAGCGTTTCAGGCTCCAATAAGCACAATTTGTCCATTTCGTCACATTTCGATAACTTCTATAGAAGTTACACCCTCCGTTGAAAAATAAGAATTATAGGCTGCATTCTTCAAGAGTATAATGAAAATGCATAGAGTTTTTTCGTCGTTTTTGGTTAAAATATGCATAAAATATAGAAATTGGCCGATTTTAGTCTATCTACCACAAACTTCCAGTTTTAAGAAGAATCTTGCATACGGCTGGGATTCCAAAGGGTTTCAACCAAAGTTGACAAATCGTTGTTTTAGAGCGTTTCAGGCTCCAATAAGCACAATTTGTCCATTTCGTCACCTCTCGATAACTACTTTAGAAGTTACACCAACCGTTGAAAAATAATAATGTTAGTGTGCATTCTGAAAGAGTATTATGAAAATGCATAAATTGAGTTTTTTTGGCGTTTTTGGTTTAAATATGCATAAAATATAGAAATTGGCTGATTTTAGTCTATCTACCACAAACTTCCAGTTTTAAGAGGAATCTTGCATACGGCTGGGATTCCTAAGGGTTTCAACCAAATTGCACAAATCGTTGTTTTAGAGCGTTTCAGGCTCCAATAAGCACAATTTGTCCATTTCGTCACATTTCGATTACTTCTATAGAAGTTACACCCTCCGTTGAAAAATAAGAATTATAGGCTGCATTCTTCAAGAGTATAATGAAAATGCATAAATTGAGTTTTTCGTCGTTTTTGGTTAAAATATGCATAAAAAATAGAAATTGGCTGATTTCAGTCTATCTACCACAAACTTCCAGTTTTAAGAGGAATCTTGCATACGGCTGGGATTCCTAAGGGTTTCAACCAAAGTTGACAAATCGTTGTTTTAGAGCGTTTCAGGCTCCAATAAGCACAATTTGTCCATTTCGTCACATTTCGATAACTACTTTAGAAGTTACACCAACCGTTGAAAAATAATAATGTTAGTGTGCATTCTGAAAGAGTATTATGAAAATGCATAAATTGAGTTTTTTGGTCGTTTTTGGTTAAAATATGCATAAAATATAGAAATTGGCTGATTTTAGTCTATCTACCACAAACTTCCAGTTTTAAGAGGAATCTTGCATACGGCCGGGATTCCTAAGGGTTTCAACCAAAGTTGACAAATCGTTGTTTTAGAGCGTTTTAGGCTCCAATAAGCACAATTTGTCAATTTTGTCACATTTCGATAACTTCTATAGAAGTTACACCGTCCGTTGAAAAACAAGAATTATAGGCTGCATTCTTCAAGAGTATAATGAAAATGCATAAATTGAGTTTTGTCGTCGTTTTTGGTTAAAATATGCATAAAATATAGAAATCGGCTGATTTTAGTCTATCTACCACAAACTTCCAGTTTTAAGAGGAATCTTGCATACGGCTGGGATTCCTAAGGGTTTCAACCAAATTGCACAAATCGTTGTTTTAGAGCGTTTCAGGCTCCAATAAGCACAATTTGTCCATTTCGTCACATTTCGATAACTTCTATAGAAGTTACACCCTCCGTCGAAAAATAAGAATTATAGGTTGCATTCTTCAAGAGTATAATGAAAATGCATAAATTGAGTTTTTTCGTCGTTTTTGGTTAAAATATGCATAAAAAATAGAAATTGGCTGATTTCAGTCTATCTACCACAAACTTCCAGTTTAATGAGGAATCTTGCATACGGCCGGGATTCCTAAGGGTTTCAACCAAAGTTGACAAATCGTTGTTTTAGAGCGTTTCAGGCTCCAATAAGCACAATTTGTCCATTTCGTCACATTTTGATAACTTCTATAGAAGTTACACCCTCCGTCGAAAAATAAGAATTATAGGTTGCATTCTTCAAGAGTATAATGAAAATGCATAAATTGAGTTTTTTCGTCGTTTTTGGTTAAAATATGCATAAAAAATAGAAATTGGCTGATTTCAGTCTATCTACTACAAACTTCCAGTTTTAAGAGTAATCTTGCATACGGTCGGGATTCCTAAGGGTTTCAACCAAAGTTGACAAATCGTTGTTTTAGAGCGTTTCAGGCTCCAATAAGCACAATTTGTCCATTTCGTCACATTTCGAAAACTTCTATAGAAGTTACACCCTCCGTTGAAAAATAATAATGTTAGTGTGCATTCTGAAAGAGTATTATGAAAATGCATAAATTGAGTTTTTTGGTCGTTTTTGGTTAAAATATGCATAAAATATAGAAATTGGCTGATTTTAGTCTATCTACCACAAACATCCAGTTTTAAGAGGAATCTTGCATACGGCCGGGATTCCTAAGGGTTTCAACCAAAGATGACAAATCGTTGTTTTAGAGCGTTTCAGGCTCCAATAAGCACAAATTGTCCATTTCGTCACATTTCGATAACTTCTATAGAAGTTACACCCTCCGTTGAAAAATAAGAATTATAAGCTGCATTCTTCAAGAGTGTAATGAAAATGCATAAATTGAGTTTTTTCGTCGTTTTTGGTTAAAATATGCATAAAATATAGAAATTGGCTGATTTTAGTCCATCTACCACAAACTTCCAGTTTTAAGAGGAATCTTGCATACGGCTGGGATTCCTAAGGGTTTCAACCAAATTGCACAAATCGTTGTTTTGGAGCGTTTCAGGCTCCAATAAGCACAATTTGTCCATTTCGTCACATTTCGATAACTACTTTAGAAGTTACACCAACCGTTGAAAAATAATAATGTTAGTGTGCATTCTGAAAGAGTATTATGAAAATGCATAAATTGAGTTTTTTGGTCGTTTTTGGTTAAAATATGCATAAAATATAGAAATTGGCTGATTTTAGTCTATCTACCACAAACTTTCAGTTTTAAGAGGAATCTTGCATACGGCCGGGATTCCTAAGGGTTTCAACCAAAGTTGACAAATCGTTGTTTTAGAGCGTTTTAGGCTCCAATAAGCACAATTTGTCCATTTTGACACATTTCGATAACTTCTATAGAAGTTACACCCTCCGTTGAAAAACAAGAATTATAGGCTGCATTCTTCAAGAGTATAATGAAAATGCATAAATTGAGTTTTTTCGTCGTTTTTGGTTAAAATATGCATAAAATATAGAAATTGGCTGATTTAAGTCTATCTACCACAAACTTCCAGTTTTAAGAGGAATCTTGCATACGGCTGGGATTCCTAAGGGTTTCAACCAAATTGCACAAATCGTTGTTTTAGAGCGTTTCAGGCTCCAATAAGCACAATTTGTCCATTTCGTCACATTTCGATAACTTCTATAGAAGTTACACCCTCCGTCGAAAAATAAGAATTATAGGTTGCATTCTTCAAGAGTATAATGAAAATGCATAAATTGAGTTTTTTCGTCGTTTTTGGTTAAAATATGCAAAAAATATAGAAATTGGCTGATTTCAGTCTATCTACCACAAACTTCCAGTTTTAAGAGGAATCATGCATACGGCCGGGATTCCTAAGGGTTTCAACCAAAATTGACAAATCGTTGTTTTACAGCGTTTCAGGCTCCAATAAGCACAATTTGTCCATTTCGTCACATTTCGATAACTTCTATAGAAGTTACACCCTCCGTCGAAAAATAAGAATTATAGGTTGCATTCTTCAAGAGTATAATAAAAATGTATAACTTGAGTTTTTTCGTCGTTTTTGGTTGAAATATGCCTAAAAAATAGAAATTGGCTGATTTCAGTCTATCTACCACAAACTTTCAGTTTTAAGAGGAATCTTGCATACGGCCGGGATTCCTAAGGGTTTCAACCAAAGTTGACAAATCGTTGTTTTAGAGCGTTTCAGGCTCCAATAAGCACAATTTGTCCATTTCGTCACATTTCGATAACTTCTATAGAAGTTACACCCTCCGTCGAAAAATAAGAATTATAGGTTGCATTCTTCAAGAGTATAATGAAAATGCATAAATTGAGTTTTTTCGTCGTTTTTGGTTAAAATATGCAAAAAATATAGAAATTGGCTGATTTCAGTCTATCTACCACAAACTTCCAGTTTTAAGAGGAATCATGCATACGGCCGGGATTCCTAAGGGTTTCAACCAAAATTGACAAATCGTTGTTTTAGAGCGTTTCAGGCTCCAATAAGCACAATTTGTCCATTTCGTCACATTTCGATAACTTCTATAGAAGTTACACCCTCCGTCGAAAAATAAGAATTATAGGTTGCATTCTTCAAGAGTATAATGAAAATGCATAAATTGAGTTTTTTCGTCGTTTTTGGTTAAAATATGCATAAAAAATAGAAATTGGCTGATTTCAGTGTATCTACCACAAACTTCCAGTTTTAAGAGGAATCTTGCATACGGCCGGGATTCCTAAGGGTTTCAACCAAAGTTGACAAATCGTTGTTTTAGAGCGTTTCAGGCTCCAATAAGCACAATTTGTCCATTTCGTCACATTTCGATAACTTCTATAGAAGTTACACCCTCCGTCGAAAAATAAGAATTATAGGTTGCATTCTTCAAGAGTATAATGAAAATGCATAAATTGAGTTTTTTCGTCGTTTTTGGTTAAAATATGCAAAAAATATAGAAATTGGCTGATTTCAGTGTATCTACCACAAACTTCCAGTTTTAAGAGGAATCTTGCATACGGCCGGGATTCCTAAGGGTTTCAACCAAAGTTGACAAATCGTTGTTTTAGAGCGTTTCTGGCTCCAATAAGCACAATTTGTCCATTTCGTCACATTTCGATAACTTCTATAGAAGTCACACCCTCCGTTGAAAAATAAGAATTATAGGCTGCATTCTTCAAGAGTATAATGAAAATGCATAAATTGAGTTTTTTCGTCGTTTTTGGTTAAAGTATGCATAAAATATAGAAATTGGCTGATTTTAGTCTATCTACCACAAACTTCCAGTTTTAAGAGGAATCTTGCATACGGCCGGGATTCCTAAGGGTTTCAACCAAAGTTGACAAATCGTTGTTTTAGAGCGTTTCAGGCTCCAATAAGCACAATTTGTCCATTTCGTCACATTTCGATAACTTCTATAGAAGTTACACCCTCCGTCGAAAAATAAGAATTATAGGTTGCATTCTTCAAGAGTATAATAAAATTGCATAAATTGAGTTTTTTCCTCGTTTTTGGTTAAAATAAGATAATAAGACAACAAACAAAAACAAACAAAATATAGAAATTGGCTGATTTCAGTCTATCTACCACAAACTTCCAGTTTTAAGAGGAATCATGCATACGGCCGGGATTCCTAAGGGTTTCAACCAAAGTTGACAAATCGTTGTTTTAGAGCGTTTCAGGCTCCAATAAGCACAATTTGTCCATTTCGTCACATTTCGATAACTTCTATAGAAGTTACACCCTCCGTTGAAAAATAATAATGTTAGTGTGCATTCTGAAAGAGTATTATGAAAATGCATAAATTGAGTTTTTTGGTCGTTTTTGGTTAAAATATGCATAAAATATAGAAATTGGCTGATTTTAATCTATCTACCACAAACTTCCAGTTTTAAGAGGAATCTTGCATACGGCCGGGATTCCTAAGGGTTTCAACCAAAGTTGACAAATCGTTGTTTTAGAGCGTTTCAGGCTCCAATAAGCACAAATTGTCCATTTCGTCACATTTCGATAACTTCTATAGAAGTTACACCCTCCGTTGAAAAATAAGAATTATAGGCTGCATTCTTCAAGAGTGTAATGAAAATGCATAATTTGAGTTTTTTCGTCGTTTTTGGTTAAAATATGCATAAAATATAAAAATTGGCTGATTTTAGTCCATCTACCACAAACTTCCAGTTTTAAGAGGAATCTTGCATACGGCTGGGATTCCTAAGGGTTTCAACCAAATTGCACAAATCGTTGTTTTGGAGCGTTTCAGGCTCCAATAAGCACAATTTGTCCATTTCGTCACATTTCGATAACTACTTTAGAAGTTACACCAACCGTTGAAAAATAATAATGTTAGTGTGCATTCTGAAAGAGTATTATGAAAATGCATAAATTGAGTTTTTTGGTCGTTTTTGGTTAAAATATGCATAAAATATAGAAATTGGCTGATTTTAGTCTATCTACCACAAACTTTCAGTTTTAAGAGGAATCTTGCATACGGCCGGGATTCCTAAGGGTTTCAACCAAAGTTGACAAATCGTTGTTTTAGAGCGTTTTAGGCTCCAATAAGCACAATTTGTCAATTTTGTCACATTTCGATAACTTCTATAGAAGTTACACCCTCCGTTGAAAAACAAGAATTATAGGCTGCATTCTTCAAGAGTGTAATGAAAATGCATAAATTGAGTTTTTTCGTCGTTTTTGGTTAAAATATGCATAAATTTAGAAATTGGCTGATTTTAGTCTATCTACCACAAACTTCCAGTTTTAAGAGGAATCTTGCATACGGCTGGGATTCCTAAGGGTTTCAACCAAATTGCACAAATCGTTGTTTTAGAGCGTTTCAGGCTCCAATAAGCACAATTTGTCCATTTCGTCACATTTCGATAACTTCTATAGAAGTTACACCCTCCGTCGAAAAATAAGAATTATAGGTTGCATTCTTCAAGAGTATAATGAAAATGCATAAATTGAGTTTTTTCGTCGTTTTTGGTTAAAATATGCATAAAAAATAGAAATTGGCTGATTTCAGTCTATCTACCACAAACTTCCAGTTTTAAGAGGAATCTTGCATACGGCCGGGATTCCTAAGGGTTTCAACCAAAGTTGACAAATCGTTGTTTTAGAGCGTTTCAGGCTCCAATAAGCACAATTTGTCCATTTCGTCACATTTCGATAACTTCTATAGAAGTTACACCCTCCGTCGAAAAATAAGAATTATAGGTTGCATTCTTCAAGAGTATAATGAAAATGCATAAATTGAGTTTTTTCGTCGTTTTTGGTTAAAATATGCAAAAAATATAGAAATTGGCTGATTTCAGTCTATCTACCACAAACTTCCAGTTTTAAGAGGAATCATGCATACGGCCGGGATTCCTAAGGGTTTCAACCAAAATTGACAAATCGTTGTTTTACAGCGTTTCAGGCTCCAATAAGCACAATTTGTCCATTTCGTCACATTTCGATAACTTCTATAGAAGTTACACCCTCCGTCGAAAAATAAGAATTATAGGTTGCATTCTTCAAGAGTATAATAAAAATGCATAACTTGAGTTTTTTCGTCGTTTTTGGTTGAAATATGCCTAAAAAATAGAAATTGGCTGATTTCAGTCTATCTACCACAAACTTTCAGTTTTAAGAGGAATCTTGCATACGGCCGGGATTCCTAAGGGTTTCAACCAAAGTTGACAAATCGTTGTTTTAGAGCGTTTCAGGCTCCAATAAGCACAATTTGTCCATTTCGTCACATTTCGATAACTTCTATAGAAGTTACACCCTCCGTCGAAAAATAAGAATTATAGGTTGCATTCTTCAAGAGTATAATGAAAATGCATAAATTGAGTTTTTTCGTCGTTTTTGGTTAAAATATGCAAAAAATATAGAAATTGGCTGATTTCAGTCTATCTACCACAAACTTCCAGTTTTAAGAGGAATCATGCATACGGCCGGGATTCCTAAGGGTTTCAACCAAAATTGACAAATCGTTGTTTTAGAGCGTTTCAGGCTCCAATAAGCACAATTTGTCCATTTCGTCACATTTCGATAACTTCTATAGAAGTTACACCCTCCGTCGAAAAATAAGAATTATAGGTTGCATTCTTCAAGAGTATAATGAAAATGCATAAATTAAGTTTTTTCGTCGTTTTTGGTTAAAATATGCATAAAAAATAGAAATTGGCTGATTTCAGTGTATCTACCACAAACTTCCAGTTTTAAGAGGAATCTTGCATACGGCTGGGATTCCTAAGGGTTTCAACCAAAGTTGACAAATCGTTGTTTTAGAGCGTTTCTGGCTCCAATAAGCACAATTTGTCCATTTCGTCACATTTCGATAACTTCTATAGAAGTCACACCCTCCGTTGAAAAATAAGAATTATAGGCTGCATTCTTCAAGAGTATAATGAAAATGCATAAATTGAGTTTTTTCCTCGTTTTTGGTTAAAATAAGATAATAAGACAACAAACAAAAACAAACAAAATATAGAAATTGGCTGATTTCAGTCTATCTACCACAAACTTCCAGTTTTAAGAGGAATCATGCATACGGCCGGGATTCCTAAGGGTTTCAACCAAAGTTGACAAATCGTTGTTTTAGAGCGTTTCAGGCTCCAATAAGCACAATTTGTCCATTTCGTCACATTTCGATAACTTCTATAGAAGTTACACCCTCCGTTGAAAAATAATAATGTTAGTGTGCATTCTGAAAGAGTATTATGAAAATGCATAAATTGAGTTTTTTGGTCGTTTTTGGTTAAAATATGCATAAAATATAGAAATTGGCTGATTTTAGTCTATCTACCACAAACTTCCAGTTTTAAGAGGAATCTTGCATACGGCCGGGATTCCTAAGGGTTTCAACCAAAGTTGACAAATCGTTGTTTTAGAGCGTTTCAGGCTCCAATAAGCACAAATTGTCCATTTCGTCACATTTCGATAACTTCTATAGAAGTTACACCCTCCGTTGAAAAATAAGAATTATAGGCTGCATTCTTCAAGAGTGTAATGAAAATGCATAATTTGAGTTTTTTCGTCGTTTTTGGTTAAAATATGCATAAAATATAAAAATTGGCTGATTTTAGTCCATCTACCACAAACTTCCAGTTTTAAGAGGAATCTTGCATACGGCTGGGATTCCTAAGGGTTTCAACCAAATTGCACAAATCGTTGTTTTGGAGCGTTTCAGGCTCCAATAAGCACAATTTGTCCATTTCGTCACATTTCGATAACTACTTTAGAAGTTACACCAACCGTTGAAAAATAATAATGTTAGTGTGCATTCTGAAAGAGTATTATGAAAATGCATAAATTGAGTTTTTTGGTCGTTTTTGGTTAAAATATGCATAAAATATAGAAATTGGCTGATTTTAGTCTATCTACCACAAACTTTCAGTTTTAAGAGGAATCTTGCATACGGCCGGGATTCCTAAGGGTTTCAACCAAAGTTGACAAATCGTTGTTTTAGAGCGTTTTAGGCTCCAATAAGCACAATTTGTCCATTTTGTCACATTTCGATAACTTCTATAGAAGTTACACCCTCCGTTGAAAAACAAGAATTATAGGCTGCATTCTTCAAGAGTATAATGAAAATGCATAAATTGAGTTTTTTCGTCGTTTTTGGTTAAAATATGCATAAATTTAGAAATTGGCTGATTTTAGTCTATCTACCACAAACTTCCAGTTTTAAGAGGAATCTTGCATACGGCTGGGATTCCTAAGGGTTTCAACCAAATTGCACAAATCGTTGTTTTAGAGCGTTTCAGGCTCCAATAAGCACAATTTGTCCATTTCGTCACATTTCGATAACTTCTATAGAAGTTACACCCTCCGTCGAAAAATAAGAATTATAGGTTGCATTCTTCAAGAGTATAATGAAAATGCATAAATTGAGTTTTTTCGTCGTTTTTGGTTAAAATATGCATAAAAAATAGAAATTGGCTGATTTCAGTCTATCTACCACAAACTTCCAGTTTTAAGAGGAATCTTGCATACGGCCGGGATTCCTAAGGGTTTCAACCAAAGTTGACAAATCGTTGTTTTAGAGCGTTTCAGGCTCCAATAAGCACAATTTGTCCATTTCGTCACATTTCGATAACTTCTATAGAAGTTACACCCTCCGTCGAAAAATAAGAATTATAGGTTGCATTCTTCAAGAGTATAATGAAAATGCATAAATTGAGTTTTTTCGTCGTTTTTGGTTAAAATATGCAAAAAATATAGAAATTGGCTGATTTCAGTCTATCTACCACAAACTTCCAGTTTTAAGAGGAATCATGCATACGGCCGGGATTCCTAAGGGTTTCAACCAAAATTGACAAATCGTTGTTTTACAGCGTTTCAGGCTCCAATAAGCACAATTTGTCCATTTCGTCACATTTCGATAACTTCTATAGAAGTTACACCCTCCGTCGAAAAATAAGAATTATAGGTTGCATTCTTCAAGAGTATAATAAAAATGCATAACTTGAGTTTTTTCGTCGTTTTTGGTTGAAATATGCCTAAAAAATAGAAATTGGCTGATTTCAGTCTATCTACCACAAACTTTCAGTTTTAAGAGGAATCTTGCATACGGCCGGGATTCCTAAGGGTTTCAACCAAAGTTGACAAATCGTTGTTTTAGAGCGTTTCAGGCTCCAATAAGCACAATTTGTCCATTTCGTCACATTTCGATAACTTCTATAGAAGTTACACCCTCCGTCGAAAAATAAGAATTATAGGTTGCATTCTTCAAGAGTATAATGAAAATGCATAAATTGAGTTTTTTCGTCGTTTTTGGTTAAAATATGCAAAAAATATAGAAATTGGCTGATTTCAGTCTATCTACCACAAACTTCCAGTTTTAAGAGGAATCATGCATACGGCCGGGATTCCTAAGGGTTTCAACCAAAATTGACAAATCGTTGTTTTAGAGCGTTTCAGGCTCCAATAAGCACAATTTGTCCATTTCGTCACATTTCGATAACTTCTATAGAAGTTACACCCTCCGTCGAAAAATAAGAATTATAGGTTGCATTCTTCAAGAGTATAATGAAAAT
>CAMDTW010000133.1:75000-84000 GCA_945910005.1 Isoperla grammatica | reverse complement strand
TCAGGCTTGTGTAACCATGGACTTACAACTATCTGGATGTGCGGCATGGTTCGAATACGCTTCTGTGATTCTTATTTCCTGTTTTGTATATTGTGGCCTTTTTAGCCTCTATCGCTAAGCAATAACACACCAACAGCCACAACAACAATGTGAACTATGTCAAAATCCAAAACTTAAGGGCTAAAATGGCCGCCCACCGCCTTCTTCCGTGGCTATTTAATTAGTACGTTGATTTATTAGCTGATTTAGGTCCAGTAACGAAGTTACTTTTATAAGTCCGTGGTGTAAGTAACGAGCAACTATCTTTTCTCTTTCTCTTTCACATCTTTCCAAGCAAAAGAAAGCAGGTAGGGTTTTGGGGGCACCCGGGGCAGAGCCCCCCAACAATATTTAGCGGCGCAGGCGAAATTTTAAAAAATCAGGCTTTTAGATAATAGTGCGTTCTGAGTGTTACAGAAAACATAACGGAATTAATGAAATACCAACATACGCAAAACAAGAATACCACGCACATCCCTTGCACGATTGGGAAAAATCGGCACAGGTTCCAATTTGTCTCACCCACCACCACCTTCACGGTCACCTTCCATATCTATTGACGTAAATTATTTGAGATGACTATTTCATACAGCTGGCGGGTGGTTGTCAATATGGTCAAACCCTCAGAAAGTGAAAAATAAAACAAAAGTTTGTCTGATATTCTTCATTGTATTATTTATTATCATTATTATTATTATTATTTTTATAATTATTATTATTATTATTATTATTATTATTATTATTATTATTATTATTATTATTATTATTATTATTATAATTATTATTATTATTATTATTATTATTATTATTATTATTATTATTATTATTATTATTATTATTATTATTATTATCATTTTACTGTTGCAATACATACAAACTCGGTCAAAACCGGCATAAACATGTTGTACGGACCGAACTGTGGATGCTATGTACGGTCGTGGCCGATTTGTACTCATCCCAGCATTCGCTCTTTGTACGGTGGAAACCACGAAAACCACCATCGGGATGGAGAACTTCTTGAAGTCTTCATTCTTCTTAGTTCAAAAATTTTCGCACTATCCTACACCTGTTCAAAATAATTGCTTTTTGCATCTCGATGTATATGTTCGGTTGGAGACCAATTAGTTTGATACTGTCATGGAGTTTACGTGGAACAATGCCATTTGCTGATATAATTAACGGTATAACCAAAGATTATAAAGGGTGTTATAGATAGTTATTGCCCGTGTTAAATTATCTGCGCCTGTGATTTTACCCTCCGCTTCCCCTCGCCAACAAGCTAGTCGTAGTTCCGCTTCACATTACCGACAGCGCTGGAGTCACATTTTTGGTTGCTGATTGCCCCTCGCCCCTATCAAAAGTAGCAATACCCATGTTTCATATGTCTCACTCACTCATGCTGCTTCTGCCATTTCCTATCTTTCTCTCACGATAGTCGCGAGTGTTGTGTTATCTGAGTCTCCCCCACCTCCAGGCCTCGGCCAAGCCTTCACCGCCAGACAGTGTTGCCACCAATTCGTCCCATTCATGTTATTTCTCCACAGATCTGTTGGCTGGCTGGCTCGGACGTTTTATTACGAATTACTTTTATCGATACGTTGTCGCGTCTGGAGACAATCCTTGTGCTAACTATATTAGTACGATAGTTGATTGTTATCTAGTAATGCTTTTTATTTATTACCAATAATTGTCTAAGTTATTTATTACTCATTCCGATGTCCAATACCAGGACGGACGGAAGGCTAATATTGCACTCTTGATCCACTAGATTAGTGGTGTAGGTGGGAAGGGGAAGGCCGGGGGTTGTTAAGAGGACTCAATCCTAATATTCGTCTTATGACTGAGGGAAACCTCGGTAAGGATTGCCAGCGGCGAGAAGTAAATCTCGTGTACCAATGAGGAGCCGATTCAATCGGTGGTTGTCAAATGGGTACCAGCTTTGAGCTTTTATATTATCGAACTTATAAACTCCTGCATTCGAGTATGTGTGGTTATCAAAATATGACTAGCAAGTTTGATATGATTAACAGAAAGCAAGATGAATGTAATTTGTTTCCTTATAGTATAAATATGTGCAAGTACTGTATTCAAGATTACGGCGGGCGATTTCCTTCATAGAGCAGTATCTGTCGGTATGACTCGATAGTTACATGTTTTGTACGTTGGCAAAGAACTTACCAAGTTAGAATTGCCAAGATAAATTATTACGAACATTATATGCAAGCGAACCAAAACACAGAAATAGATAGTTTGGCCTGCACATTCGTGTTTTCCAACATATTTATAGTTTTTAAATTAAAAAATAAAATAGAAAATAAATTCGTATTTATAGGAGTCTACCACTCAGTAACAAGACTGATTTTCAGTGGGGGACTTTCTAAACCAACCCTGTATAGGCTCCGAACAACATCGACGATAGTGAGCGATAACCAATCAAAGATCTATATTTCATATATGAAACACATTAGTCAGTGACTAGACAGGGCGATCACCCGCGGACAGATGCCAGAATCAACAAGGCCGATTCAGAACAACTTTGAATATACTGAGTGCAGTGGCGTAGGAATAGCCCGGGGGCCCGTGGTCTAGAGGGGGCCGGTTCCTAGACGCCCTGAGTTGGAAACCTATCACTGTTTATAAGCTTCAATTAACTCATACAAAATTCCTACGAAAAATTGTCTCAATTCGGTCGTGTTCAAGAAACGAGATTGTAGATTGATATTTGGGCTTAACGTCTCATATTTTTGCAACGAGGCTAATCGAGACAATGAGTGGGTGATATATGAAGATGAAATAAGGGGCTGTTTGGAGGCAAGGGGCAAGTAGGAGGGCGCGTGAGGAAACGGGAAAGGGGAGAAAAGGGGATTGGGGTGTGGACTGCACTTCGTCTGAGTTTGGAGGAAAGGGGCAAGTAGGAGGGAGCGTGAGGAAAGCGGAAAGGGGAGGAAAGGGGATTGGGGTGTGGACTGCACTTCGTCTGACTTCTCCTCCTCGACCAGTCCGGCTAGGGTGGCCCTACCAGAAGCATACGCTTCCGCCGGCATAGCTCTCGGGATCAACAAAGCACACAAACCTGCCCACCACGATAAGGTAGCAGTCCATGGGCAGGAAACGAGATTGTAAATCTTGCGTCTATAAAAAGTATAGTTTCAAAATACTGCATAATATTCCACTTTCCTTATGTTTGTTCATGTAAACGGCATTGATGATAAGTTCCTAATATAACACTACCAGTTAGTGTTGCAAGTTCAGAACGCTCATTTTCAAAATTGAAAATAATGCATGGGATGAGAACACTTTCGATCGAATATCGCTCAGAAGAAGTATATTACTACCACCTAATCAATTCGTTTCCTATCGCTTAAGTTCGGAATTGGAAGTTCTTAGGCCCGGTTTTTCAATCAGTTTTTTAATCAGTGGTTAGGGTAACCAAGGCTTTTACCAACATTGTCAATGTAAAATGTAGATGCAACCCAAACATATTAAAAATGGTTTTTTTTCTTAGTTCAAACTAATTTTGTAGGCCTATATGATAACAATTTTTAAAAAGCACAACTCAGTTTTAATTTATTGAATTCATAAGCCTGCATGTTTGATAAATAGGAAATAAAATAGTGTATTTATATGTTTTCCTGGTTGGCTATTATTGCTTGAGATGAGTGAAGTCATTTGTCAAGCTCACAAAGATATTAAATTATGCAACCTAAAAGAGGCCGTGGAAGTACCTAACCAGCCTTTGGTAAATTGATGGTCCATCCAGTGTTTAGACAACAATGATCTGTCTGTACCAAATTCTTTCAAATCACTGTTGAAAGGTGTGTTTTTTTACCTGAACAAAACACTATTGCATCATAATACACATGTTGACCAATATAAATTATAGCTATTTATTATTTTGTATATAAATAGTATGATATTGCTGGTTTGAACTTTTATACAATGTGGTTTACACACGAATTTAAAGTCGCTGGAATAAGAATTCTATCAATTTGATAAGAGTAATTAGGAGACGTGTGATAATTGGTTACTAACAGTATCACAGCATTCTCAAGTTGGTAATAGCTCTGGTTGATCTAATCACTGATTACAAAACTGATTGAAAAACCGGCCCTTAATCAATGGCCGTACAAATCTAAAATTTAGTCCCAGATCCCAGTTTTCATTATTGTTGCTTTTCAGGTAAGAAACAAGGCTAAAGTTCAAATCCCAATTTTGGCGCTAGGCGACTATAGCTAGCAGACTAACGCAACAATTAGTGACAATAGTTAATTAAGCGAGCGAAGCGAGCGTTTCCACGAGACTCTTATGGCACTTCGTTCTGTTTTTTTGTTCTGTTTTTTTTTTGTATCGTACTAGACTGTAACGGCACTTCATTCTGTTTGTTTATTTGTTTGTTTGTTTGTTTTTTTTTTTTTTTTTTTTTTTTATGTCCGTCGATAGCGGTCGAACGTAAAGTTCGATCAACTTGAAATTTGGACCATCCACAAGCATCGATGTGGATTGAAGGTGTATAGTTTTGAGGCAAAATCGTTTGAAAAGTTACAAAGTTACACCATAGTTACTGCAAAATATTTTTCTGAAACAAAATGGCGGCAAAGTGTGAGAAAGCCATATTTTTTTAAAGCTTTTTCCGGTCACGAATATGTTCATTTAATGGCTATTTGATCAATATTGGCAAAGTTACACAAAAGTTACTCGAAAATATTTTTCTGAAAGACAGTAACAGCAAAATGTGAGGTGGCTATCTTGTAGTACATTTTCATCCGGTCACGAATATACTAATTTAGACGCGATCGGATACGTATTAGAGGCAGAAATTACATTTCTATTGCTGTCGATAACTGTTAGTAACGGTGGCGGACCGCGGCGAAAACATGACAAAGAAAATTCTTAGCAACGCACATGGCACTGCATTCAACAATATCGGGAATTATAATAGCTATGGGAATTAGAAATTTTTTTGCAATGTGCATTCTTGAATTGTTGTTAATTGTTGTTTTTATTAGCTTTGAGATCTTTGCGCCAGAACGTTCGTAGATATGGACGCGCTCGCTTATCAACGCGTCAAACAGAGCGTTTTCCTAGTTACAACAATTGCTGACTTGAAAAGGCTAGTCGACTAGCTTATAAAAAAATATAGATGTTTGAGATACGCCTTTAACTAATGATCAGGAGCAGGAAAATAATCCCGGACAAAATGTAATATAACGTTTTCGAGTCTATGATAGTGGCCCACCAGGTTATATTGGCCGGGGGGCGGGGGCCCGTGGTTTTCTAGCTACAACTGACTGAGTGCTTATGATTGGGAACACAATTCGAATTGCAATTAAAAACTCGCCATTGCAGCTATTATTGTGAATGATGGCCCTATACGTGTGCATATTTTGGGTCCTATGTACAGACAAGACCTTGATAATACAAAACTCACACACATGCGTGCTATAAGATCGAGACGAAATTCTCGTTGCGCGATGGGGGGCGGGGGGCAAATGGGGCACTTGCCCATCCTGGATGTCAGGAATTTTAACATTTAACTGGCTATCTATACGACACGCGCTATAAAGTATGTAAGGATATATTGTATTGTATTGTATTGTATTGCATTGCATTGTATTATAAATAACAAATAATGTAAATCATATAGTCAATCCAGCCCTTCACGAATATGTCAATTTCAACGCGGTCCGATAAGTATTGTTATTTGTAGATATAAATCAAGCACCACTGACTGACTGATAGGACATACAATATGACCACGCCAGCCCCCGGCCTCTGCACCAGACGTCAAGTGCTCGCTGACTAGCTTCCTATTTTTTTATTTTTAGTTTTTACATTCTCTTACGTTTTTTTTTATTTCATGTATAGGATTTTAATATGCGTTTTACTTTTTGTTTCTTTGGTCAATCGCGGCCAGACGGGCCATATCTCAAACAATATTCTTTCTACTTCCTACGTTCGTTTGTATTATTAGACCTACTATTTTTTTGGTTTGTAGCGTATATAATATTTAAATGTGTGTTTTACTTCTTGAGACTAGTTAGTAGTTACCATTTAAATCTCATACGATATTGTTCTTACAGGGTTGTAATTACTATTTTTTATGGTTTGCTTTTGTTCAAATTATATTACAATTTAATGGGAACTTATATATTTGTGACTAGTTAATCATGGCCATTTACCATTTTTTGCACCTCACAAGATATTGTTCCTACGTTTTGATGATTTCCATGTCATACAGTGTTTTCTAACTTTATTTAAATGAGAATCAAAATGGAACCCTGTTTTGACAAAGTACGCATGGACCTAATTGAACATCCCGAAATCGGTTAAAAAGTGTCGACAAATCCAAAAAAACGCATTGCGGACAAATTTGGGAGCTTCCACCCCTACAACCTACATGGAAACAGTTATTTAAACTTTCTCCCTAACTGCATGTGTAGTTAACTGGAACTTTAGTTGACTGGATGTTTAGTATTCTATCTGGATTTAAAATACTATTGGGATGGTAACTCCCCATATCATTAATTATTTTGTTTTAAATAATAAAATATATAATATAAAATTACAACATTGCCCTCTTTTGTAAATCAGTTTTATAATAACTGAATAGGACATACTCCACAAAAATACATAAAAAAAAGAAATTGTGCTACAGTGTTGTACACACACTACATTTCTACATTATATTACAATAACAAATATGAAAGTACAATATAACATAAAGGAATCAATTGCAACACATACTGTAAGGGCTTGATCCAACTGCAGTGGCGTATTCATGAATTCATCGACCGAGGGCGGAGGAAGGGGGGGGGGGGGGATTTTTTAAAATAGTGGGTCTAGCTGCCGAAAGCTGTTAAATTGTGTATGTTTTTTTGTTTTTTTTGTTACAGTTATTTACAGACTGTTATTTACAATCAATAGGTAGAGGTGTTTGTTTTTCGCGGACCGCGAAATCGCGAAAAGTGTTGATAAAGAAGGGGGAAATAAACAAAGTGTATATCTGTTGATAGGCACCTTAAAAACATCAAAATTTCACCGCGAAAATTCGCGAAATCCGTCAATTTCCAGTCATAACATCGAAATTTGTATGAAAGAGCGAAATAACACGAAATCTCGATTGTTTTTAATTTATTATAAACATTTTTAAAAAATTTAAATTTATTATTACAGTCAAACGTCATTACAACACAATCGTGGGAACCTAATATTTTGTCATTATAATGATGAATTCGTTAAGAAGATCAACGATTTATTTTTGCTGAAATTCAGCGTCAAGCAGAACAAACGAGTACAATTAATTCCGAGGGATTTTATGTGATGGACAAGAAGATTCTTATGTGTTGTGACTGCCGCCTTGAATTCGACCGTAAAGACACACTAGACAAACACAAGTAATGGTAATGTTAATACACTTCTTTTTAACTAGTACTAGTTTGTACATACAATTCAAATAAATTAAATTACATTAAAATTTCTTTTTAATTTAAACATGTTTCTGGTGAAATTTACTATAGAAAATCTCCCAAATAGCATAACACCGCCATAACATCGAAATTATTAAATCTATAAACGAAATTTAAGAAAACATAACACCATTTACAAACACCTCTATCAATAGGCTTATGTGGTGCTTTGATTAATATAAAAAAATAACAATACTTATCGGATCGCGTTGAAATTAACTTACTCGTGAAGGGACGGATTGACTATAGAATTTAAATTATGTTTTATTTTGTTTTTTATTTACATACTTTTATGAAATGGCACATATAGCGTGTATCGTATAGAAGGAAAGTTAAATTGTAAAGTTCCTGAAATCCAAGGGGGGGGGGCAGTCTCCCCCCCCCCCCCCCCCCACCTCGCGGCGCTCATGAGAACCAATATCTTGAAATACAAAAATAAACAACAAAGCAAGCATATTATGTTTGTATGAAGTGAACTGTAATGAACAGTAGGTAAAGTTTTCCTAATTTTGTTTATTTTTCTCTAAACCTACCTGTCTTTGTCTCTTGTCGGAAATGAAAAGAATCGTACAGGTAGTACCAGTCCTACACAGTTATTACTATTATTAACGCAATTTTTAAAACTGCATGCGTTTCCTCTCGGCAGTGCCATCATGCCATTAGAACCCAAGATAACCTATACCTACTTCGTAGGTAATTAGAACTGTACGCAATCTAAGTCAGAATGAAGACAAAGGTCTTCCACATACTCGCATCAAAGATTGCTCGCATATCGGATTCGGCTACAAAATTGAGTATGGTCAGTGCTATGTACAGTGTTGCAACGCAATCATACCAACAAGGAAAGAGAAGGAACGATCGCAGCAGTGAGCGTGAGTGAGATACCGGAAACCTGGATACCGCTTGGCGAGACGGGAGGGAAGTTACCGCGCGAAGAATAAAATCTGGCTAGCGCTCCCAGTGTACTGAAGCTGAACTACAAATCGCTTGTGGGCCAGGGGAAGCGGGGAGGGAAACCTCAAGCGCAGAAAATTTAACACAGGGAATAAATATCTATACAACCCTCTATAATCTTTGGTATAACAGTTACATTATTCTGCTTCCACAACCTTTTTATTTCAATAGATAATTCCTCATATCTGTTTATCTTTTCCCGCCAAGTTGTCTCTACATTGTGGCATAAAGGGACGGCAACATCAATTAAAATCGTTTCTTGTTTCTTCTTGTCAATAAATATAATATCCGGTCTATTGTGATGTATGGTTTGGTCTGTTATAACTGCCCGGTCGTAATATAATTTGTAGTCTTTACTATCTAATACCTTTTCAGGCTTGTATTTGTAATACGCAGTGGTTGTGTTTATAAGTTTATACTTCATGGCTAATTTTTGATGTACAATGTTTGCAACTTGGTTATGCCTATGAAGATAATCTGTTTGACAAAGAATTTTGCACCCAGATACGATATGTTCAATTGTTTCGCCGTTCATATTACA
>CAMDTW010000133.1:0-65000 GCA_945910005.1 Isoperla grammatica | reverse complement strand
ATTTATTTATTTATTTATTTATTTATTTATTTATTCATTTATTAATTATTTTATTTATTTTTTGATTTATTGATTTATTCATGTATTTATTCATTTATCCATGTTTTCAATTATTCTTTTATTGATTTATTGATTTATTCAGTTATTTATTATTTTATTAATTTATTCATTCATTCACTCATTCATTAATTTATCTATTCATTCAATCAGTTTCGACAGACAAATTCATTTGTTTTTCGAATGATTCTCCCATTTGAATAACGTGATGTTAAGTATTGTGGAAATGGATGGGCGACCTGACTTGGGATTTCGCTTACTTTGCTAATAACCAATGTTTTTTATAGACCGTGAAATAGAGTGCATCCTTATAGATAGCCCAATGGCTGCACACTTGTGTCATAAGTTGCACTGAAACTAGATTATTGTGTTTGTTATCTCAGGGGTGGCGTCCTACAGCCTCACCATGGCCCCGGACCACGTGCGAGTATCCCAAGCCCTCCACACTGTCACCTTCACCTGCTCTGCTGGCGTAGCCCTGGCCGGGTGTCAGTTGTATTGCAACGCGACATGATTGTGTTTGTTCTGTGTCTCAGGAGTGGCTTCCTACAGCCTCACCATGACCCCGGACCACGTGCGAGTATCCCAAGCACTCCAGACTGCCACCTTCACCTGCTCTGCTGACGTAGCCCTGACCGGGTTTCAGTTGTATTGCAACGCGACATGATTCTGTTTGTTCTGTTTCTCAGGGGTGGCGTCTTACAGCCTCACCATGACCCCGGACCACGTGCGAGTATCCCAAGCACTCCAGACTGCCACCTTCACCTGCTCTGCTGACGTAGCCCTGACCGGGTTTCAGTTGTATTGCAACGCGACATGATTCTGTTTGTTCTGTGTCTCAGGGGTGGCGTCTTACAGCCTCACCATGGCCCCGGACCACGTGCGAGTCTCCACAGCCCTCAACACTGTCACCTACACCTGCTCTTCTGGCGTAGCCCTGGCCGGGTGTCAGTTCACGTGGTGGGACCATATTGGCAACGAAGGTCCACTGCTGGATCTTAGTCGGGGATCTCTGTCCCAGGCCAACACTACCCATCTGACCTATGATCTCACCGGCTACAGCTACAGCGGCCGGGGTCTGGGGGCGGGGGACTGCGGGGTCGCCCTACAGGTGACGGGCTGGAAGGTGTGGATGGTCGCTTGTCGAGTCCGAGCTGGAAACGGTGGCTGGAGCTACGCCTGGGCCGACCTCTATGCTGACAGTGAGTTTCACTGTTTCCACACACTTGAGCGCGTTGTGTGGCTCGTTGGTCTAGTGGGTTGAGTTTATTCCTGATTCCAATGCAGAAGCACTAGGGCTAGATTCCCGGTTCGGGGTGGTTTTTTAATTTTTGGAACTCGACGTTATTTTTGTATGATAATATAGGGAAAATTACAATAATCCGCATGAGATAAATTTAAGAAAATAAGCTTAAATTAAGCAGTAGGGCTTGTATAATAAATCAATTTAAATTTAACAAAACCCGATCAGCCTGACATTACCTACAGAAGTACATCCGCACCTTAATATTACACATTAAGTGTTTAAATATTGTGGTGCCATTTTTTGAGCACATTCTGTTTTAAAGTACAATTTTCCCGGGCTTCGAAAAGACTTAAAATTCATGAAGTAAACGATAAATAAAATTTAAAAAAGCGTGTTAGACATGGTAATGATAATGGCAATGATCTGTGAATGGTGACAAACACGTATCGATCTAGTAAAAGAAATTCTTTATGGCGAAAAGAAAGGAAGGAATTTAAGTTAAAAAAAAAAATGAATATTGAACATAAATTTTAATTTATAAGTCCCGCTCTCATCAGTTTTAAACCTTACAAATTATGTACGTATTTCAAACATTTGAAGAGATTTGGTTGAGAAATGAAAGAGTTCTCTACCTTCCTACCTTGAAAAGTGTTAAGGCAAGAAAAGAAGATTGAATTGAAAGAGTGTCCTTAATATATAGCTGACGGCTTCATTTGCAAAAATACCACACAAACGTAACTAATGAATTCCAGTTGTGCATCAAGTTATTTTTTATGGAAAACTTCAATCTTAATTGCCCAATGAATTATAAATTAACACTTTTTAAGATCTAGGAGAAAGATTCGTTGAAAGAGATCTCATACATTTCTAAACAATTCTCTTAAAATTGTCAGAGGTGTTCATAATACCAAGTTTCAAAGCTGACGTATTGGTTTTTTATAAATGATCATTTAAGTGCAATATTAATAACGCACAAAATGGATACGCATTCAGTGCAATTAGCTTGTAATTACCATATGGTTTTATTTTTTAACGCTTGCTTTCTGAATTGTATTTGAGCCTCATTGGAGCCCGGTAAAATTGTATAAGAAACAGAATGTGATCAAATATGGTCGCAAACTTTTAAAACAATTCACAAGTAACATTAAGGTGTTGATGTACGTGTGTCCACAATTTCATGTTGATATGTTCACATTTGTTAAATTTTTAATTTTCTATTTTATGATGTCCCCTTGAAAGCTAATTTTAATAAAAATACCCCATGCTGATATAAGCGGATTATGGATATGTTATGGATTACAATTTTCTGATGACTATGATACCTACTAACTACTACTATGAAATCTACTGTTCAATTTCTTTTGGGTTTAGTCGAACTTCCCTAGATTAATTATACTAGTCTAGGCAGAACCTGGGTCTTGTAACCGACATAGCAAGGATTGACAAAAATAACATTACAAATGTGTCTTACAGAAAACCATCTCTACAACGTATGAACTAGTTGTAGAGTTCGTCGTTGCCCACAAAGTGAACTTTTAAAAATAATAACATAAAAATTAAAATACCAAAAGTACAATAAAATAAACTGAAAATCAGCAAGTAATATATTGTAACTGAGTTGGTATAGACTATAACCCAAACATCACTATAGGAGTGTTGTATATCTGCTCCCTGGTTACAGTCTGGGACCCCCTCTCTCACACTCGGACACCGAGGGAGGCCGTAGTTCTCCAGGGCGGGGAGGCGAGGTTCATGTTGAAGGCGCAGGGACCGTTGCTCTACTGCAACTTCTTCCCGCCAGGCAAGGCTCTTGGCTTCAGCCAGGGATCCGAGTCTGCCCACAGCGTCGGCCGGCATCTCTACCTGGGGGCTGGACTGCAGAGCGGCGAGTGCGGTCTGGCTGTGAGCAACGTCAGCGAGGAGGACAACGGGCCGGTCAGGGGTTACATCTTCGCGTCCGGGAACAAGGCTGAAGACAGATACATGACTCTCATTGTAGCAAGTAGGTTAACCAACAAGACTACCACTTTGTCACGGTTCAGTCAATGAATGGTCAAAACTCACGGCAGCTACAACAATCTGTTTTAGAAACTACTTTTCCTTATTGTGATGGTTCGATAACACTTTCGATTTTAAATTTAATAATACAAAACCTAAATACAGTTTGGTGATATTTTAAATATAATTTACCTAAATAATCACTCCAATGACAGACCATACATCTATCTTCAATGCACGTGTGCGTTATGTTATGGGGTCCTTTGTTGTATTAGGGCCTAAGCCACATTGTGACTAGTTGTAGCTAGACCCCCATTGTGAGATATTTTTAAAATCGTAATCATAAGTCAAAAACGATTTAATCTACTTCCGACTTCGTATCTGTAAAACTGACTGAGATATGGGCTTATTTTGATGTATTAGGGCCTAACACACATTGTGACTAGTTGCAGGTAGACCCTATTTGTGAGCTGTTTTTAGAATGGTAATAATACGACTTCATCGCTTGAAACCATTTCCGACCTTCTATCTGTATAACTGGCTGAGATTTGGGCCCTTATGTTGCATTGGGGCCTAAATTATTTGTAAATAGTTGTGGACCAACCCTGAGTGGTGTCTACACGGCCACCTGTGAGCTGCACGAGGCTAGATGGTTGTATGTCTCAGTGTTGCTATGTCATGCTTCAGGTCCCCCCAGCGCACCTACCCTGAGTGTTGCCTACACGGCCACCTGTAAGCTGCACGAGGCTAGATGATTGTATGTCTCAGTGTTGCTAGGTCATGCTTCAGGTCCCCCCAGCGCACCAACCCAGAGTGTTGTCTACACGGCCACCTGTGAGCTGCACGAGGCTAGATGATTGTATGTGTCAGTGTTGCTATGTCATGCTTCAGGTCCCCCCAGCGCACCAACCCTGAGTGTTGTCTACGCGGCCACCTGTGAGCTGCACGAGGCTAGATGATTGTGTGGCTCAGTGTTGCTATGTCATGCTTCAGGTCCCCCCAGCGCACCAACCCTGAGTGTTGTCTACACGACTACCTGTGAGCTGCACGAGGCTAGATGATTGTATGTCTCAGTACTGCTATGTCATGCTTCAGGTCCCCCCAGCGCACCAACCCTGAGTGTTGTCTACACGGCCACCTGTGAGCTGCACGAGGCTACATGATTGTATGTCTCCGTGTTGCTATGTCATGCTTCAGGTCCCCCCAGCGCACCAACCCTGAGTGTTGTCTACACGGCCACCTGTGAGCTGCAAGAGGCTAGATGATTGTATGTCTCAGTACTGCTATGTCATGCTTCAGGTCCCCCCAGCGCACCAACCCTGAGTGTTGTCTACACGGCCACCTGTGAGCTGCACGAGGCTACATGATTGTATGTCTCAGTGTTGCTATGTCATGCTTTAGGTCCCCCCAGCGCACCATCCCTGAGTGTTGTCTACACGACTACCTGTGAGCTGCACGAGGCTAGATGATTGTATGTCTCAGTACTGCTATGTCATGCTTCAGGTCCCCCCAGCGCACCAACCCTGAGTGTTGTCTACACGGCCACCTGTGAGCTGCACGAGGCTAGATGATTGTATGTATCAGTGTTGCTATGTCATGCTTCAGGTCCCCCCAGCGCACCAACCCTGAGTGTTGTCTACACGGCCACCTGTGAGCTGCACGAGGCTAGATGATTGTATGTATCAGTGTTGCTATGTCATGCTTCAGGTCCCCCCAGCGCAGCAACCCTGAGTGTTGTCTACACGGCCACCTGTGAGCTGCACGAGGCTAGATGATTGTATGTCTCAGTGTTGCTATGTCATGCTTCAGGTCCCCCCAGCGCACCAACCCTGAGTGTGGTCTACACGGCCACCTGTGAGCTGCACGAGGCTAGATGATTGTATGTATCAGTGTTGCTATGTCATGCTTCAGGTCCCCCCCAGCGCAGCATCCCTGAGTGTTGTCTACACGGCCACCTGTGAGTTGCACGAGGCTAGATGATTGTATGTCTCAGTACTGCTATGTCATGCTTCAGGTCCCCCCAGCGCACCATCCCTGAGTGTTGTCTACACGACTACTTGTGAGCTGCACGAGGCAAGATAAGTATATGTATCAGTGTTGCTATGTCATGCTTCAGGTCCCCCCAGCGCAGCAACCCTGAGTGTGGTCTACACGGCCACCTGTGAGCTGCACGAGGCTAGATGATTGTATGTCTCAGTGTTGCTATGTCATGCTTCAGGTCCCCCCAGCGCAGCAATCCTGAGTGCTGTCTACACAGCCACCTGTGAGCTGCACGAGGCTAGATGATTGTATGTCTCAGTGTTGCTATGTCATGCTTCAGGTCCCCCCAGCGCACCAACCCTGAGTGTTGTCTACACGAAGGCCAGCGTCACGGCCACCTGTGAGGTGAACGGGGCTTGTCCTGTTGCCAACATATCCTGGACCCTGGGAGAAGACGTTATCCGCCAGGACGCACTGGTGGACTTTCTAGGAAACCCTCAGGACGCGTGGAGGTGGCCCTGGATGAAGGGGTCTGTCATGCAGAGACTCACACTCACCCTGCAGACTAAGGACAACGGCAAGGCCCTAAAGTGTGTTGTATCTCATGTGGCCTTGGCCCGGCCGTTGGAGGCGACGGAGACGATCTCATTCACTGGTAAGTTATGTTTGTATACATGTTGTGTAGAACTGATATTTTCTCAGTTTGATGCTGCTTCCCTCCATCGCTATGTGATCACCGCTTACCCCCGTTTTAACCCGACAATCACATCATATTTACACACATTTCATATTATATTATTTATAATCAGTCATGTTTGTTATGCTTGGGTCTTGAGTATGTTACTACGGGGTAGAGCTTCGAACTAAAGATATCTGCTCACTTCACACCTTCCTCCCAATGAGCGTCGTCGAAGATGTTATATTCGTACCTTATGAAACTGATTATGACATTGAAGTAGTAATTTTGTTATTTTTGTTGATTGATGAATGCTAAGTCGAGTTCGTCGCAAAGATTATTTTCTGTCAGGGGTTCCCAGGTTCCCTGGCTAATCTTACCTCGATGCCAACATTTCGAGTCTATCGATCGACCTTTATGTCCGATCGACCAATACTGTAGAGGGTATGATTAAACGATAACGGTGCAGTCATTGTCGTTATCAATGTGATTGCTTTACATTGTGTAGAAAAGAGGTGTATATCTTCTGATTTAAGTCTAAAATTGCCACGTCTAGTGATGATGATGATGATAATATAGACTAAATTGCACTGAAACATCTGGTCAAATAAACTTCAGACTTCTACAAACTCAACTGTTAAGTGTTGAAAGAATTGTGTGATTTCTCTCTTTCTACATCTGTAGAAGTAGTAGTTTGAAGTTGCAGCATTATCTGTCCACGTTAGGCTTTACATTTCCTCGAAAATATAATACATAACACATTTGCTTTGGTTTCAGAAGCAGTAAGTGCAACTACACCGCTTGCAGTCAGCAGCGCTACACCTGGAGCGGCCCTCAATACGACACGTGACCCTAGCATCGCCCTAGACCCCTCCTGCCCGGCTGCAAGCATGCTGGGTCGAGTCTGCCAGGAGTACAAGGGGCTTTACAACGCCTCTTGTCCCCGGGACAAGGTGTACGAGCTCCGTGTTCGAGAGGCCGAGGCTGCGGCTAGGACTGCGGAGCTGGCAGAGGAACACGCGAACGTCACCCTCGAGGCAGCCAAGGCTGATGCGGCCTCAAATGCTACCTTAGCACGACTAGCGGTGGAACACGCGAACGTCACCCTCGAGGCAGCCAAGGTCACTCTTGAGGCGGCTCGAGACAGGGCTAAGGCCGATGAGGCCTGGCGCATCAACGCCGAAGAGGAACTAGAATTCGAGCGAGCTCGACGCAATAAAAGTCTGCTGCAGCTGCAGAGAGCGCAAGGCAGTGAGCAAGCTGCAGGGTAGAAGTCTTATTCAGTGAATGTTTTTATACTATATTTGGTCAAACCAATTTTTTGTACTTCAAACTATAAAACATCAATTTTAAGATTTATGAAAGTCGAAATAATTTGATATTTTCAATTTTTATAGGCATTTGTTTTGAGCAGAAATGCTTTAGATCCAAGATCTGCTGGTCTCATTTGTATAAAATGAAAGACAAACATATGTTTACCGTTGAAATAAATAAAAAATATATTATACTGCTATATTGTAATACATTGATAAATCTTCTCCAGCTCCCATTTATGTTTGTCCTCTACATGTGAAGACGTAAAATCCCGATTCCCTCAAGTTTATCAGGTCTCTCTCTCTCTCTCTCTCTCTCTCTCTCTCTCTCTCTCTCTCTCTCTCTCAGCTCTCTCGCGCGGCAAGATGGCCGGGAAATCATCAAATATCGGCTAAACATCATCATTTACTATAACATTACTCTTCCTCAATCGTGCCGTAAGCATCACCATTAACACCGAAGTGTTTTTCGTCACACATGACCACTTTAACGTACTCATTTTATCATTTATTCATATTCATATTAGGGATGACATCGGGTAATAAAATTCGGAACCTGTTCCAGCTCTCATATTACCCGGGTACCCGGATCCTGAAAACGTATTTTTCGATGTGTAGGCTTGATTTGAAGGTCGTCGCTAGGCCTTGTGAAGGGCGCGGGGCGCGAAGACGAGGAACGAATGACATGCATGCCGCCTGCTAGAATAGCCCCTTGGAATACGCCTGCAGTAATCACGTCGAGTAAAAAAAAACATTTCGCAATACACAAATAAAGCACGTACATAAAACATGCTTTTTCAAGTAAAATAAATTGTAATAGAACAAGTGTTAGCCAGAATGTTCACCAGAATGTTAAACAATGAACAAACAGTAACGAATGCAAGTCGGTTCGCGTCTGTTCTGTTCCCCGCCGGGTCACGTGTTGTGGAAGGGTAAGCTCGCGCCGTACCTGGTGGCTCCATCGAAATCAACCGCAGCAATACTGGCGCGTAAATAAGGCCCAGAAACGGTCTAATTAATTACCCGGACCCGAAAAACGGGTCCGGGTAATACTTTGTAGCCGGGTACCCGGGTTACCCGGGTACCCAATGTCATCCCTAATTCATATTATTACTTAACTCCGCCCGCGCATCATGGACGCTGCAGCAGCTACTACCAACCACGCAGCACAAAACCCCAAAACAGTGAAGGAGATTTCGGCTTTCTGCGTATCTCTGGATGTCAACGTGAGACAGCAACTGGAGGATTTGAAACAGGCGCAGGCTCAGCAGCTATAGTACATCAGCCCAGGACGTTTTGCTTACAAAAAAGGTCGACGCATTTTGACTTTGGAATATGTTAAAACAATGTTACCTGAGTGGTAATTTATGAGGTGCTCAGCTGGCAAAAGGGCCAAACACGCCGCCATCTTGGATTTTATATAATTCACGTTAATGTCTATAAAAACCAAAGTGCGTGACCAATTTTAAAAAACGTTTGTATTTTAAATAGAATTTTTCAATTTAAATGTATTTGTGCAGGAAATTTTTAAATTTAATAATTATATTACACATTTAAAAAACATTTTCCTACTCGATGTTTTTAGTTTTGGAATGTTAAGCTTATAACTTTTATAGAAGCGTACTAACTGAAAAAGTTCTTCATATAAACGTTTTAGATAGCTTTATTTAAAAAAGGAAGCTATCAAATTTAAGTCTCTATCTAGAATAAGTCCCGAGATATGAATTTGTGAAGAGTCGCACTACGCTCTCTTGCCGCGCTCGGCGCTTGCCCAAGCCAGGCGCCGAGCGGTGCGCGTGCGGTCTATGTAGTCTTGCCTTCTCAGACTATCTTCTGATAGTTTATTTGAATTGAATTATTGCGTTAGCTTTGGTTCAATTATTTCAAATTCCAGGAATTTGCTTACCCCCCCCCCCCCACACCTCCTCTACCACTCTATTTACTTACCAAGCTCTGAAGCTCTGATTGATTGATTGATTAATGGGGCTTAACGTCTCATATTTGTGAAACAATGGCTAATCGAGACGATGAGCGGGTGATAATGAAGATGAAAAGGTGATAATGAAGATGAGAAGACGATGATGAAAAATAAAGCCACATCCAAATCAGATCCATAGTACGTCGCGTGGATCGTCATACGGGAGTCCAGCAAGGGTGGGCAGGGCCAAGTGGGAGGAGAAATATTCAGTGGGATAGTGGAAGGGAAGGGACAGGGTCTCTTTTCATCGCCTCTTACGACTAGCAGAGTCACTCTCGGCCCATTCTTCCCTGAAGCTCTGAGACAATGCTGGATGCAGCGTGCGATTTGTATTGCGAGTAGACCATGGAAAGGCAATCAATTCGTTACAATTTTCAGTTTAAAAAATGTTTTGACTAATGAAAAAAATTGTGTTTGATAACTTCCAGAGAAAACTTTTATTATTTTAGAGTTTGAACAGAGAAACAGATATTGACGATTGACCACAGATTGTAAAAAAGACACACTGACAAACAGGGTCAATGTCAATAGCATTGAAATCAATGCTAAATATTTAAATTTAAAATTTTTTGTCAGCTTGATTACCCCAGTACAATGCGTCGTTCATATTATCCATGGACTAAAAGTTCAATTCTATTCAGTACAATGATGATGATATCTGGGTTTTACGTCTTATATTTTTGCAACTTTGGCTAATCGAGATGATGAGATGGTAATGTATGAAAATGAAGATAAAAATGCGACACATATTAGTTTTTACTGCATTTGCATATTGGTGATTTTTCTAAAGCAAAATTGTAATAGTGTATTTTATTATGAACACAGACACAGAAGATCACTGATGATGTTAAAGCCCTAATAATGTAGAGCCCTATCTATCATTTTACAATGTCTTAGCTTAACGACAATTGCGGTATACATGAAACTATGTCTTGCACACATTTAATGTATTTACTATTTACCATTATTGAAAATCAGATATTAAAGAGATATGCTATTTTTAACATTGTTTAAATTATGATGAATTAACTGATTATTAATTGACCATCTTCATTCAATTGATTTGTGTAGCTTATTGTATCGAAACTCTGACATTTACAAAATGTACAAGACAGGTTATTCTCACGACACGCATAATTTTAAGTGGCAAATTTTTCATCAGTGCAAGCTTTTAGGAATTCTTCTAAAAGACAATTATTCGGGATTAATGGAACCAGTAGTTCGTCTGCTTTCTCAAAGCCAAATAATGTTGTCTTAGAAGACGTATCAGAATTAAAATGGTTATCATTCGTACAAAAGCACGCATGACATTGAAATTTATTGAATTGCTTGTAGGTGGTAAATCGACATTGGCTTTACACTGGTGATATTTCCAATGTCTTAGTTTATCCATAGTCTTCCATGTCGTGTTTCTCTTCAAAACACGAACTAAGAACTCTTCAGCCTTTAGAAATTCATCCTATGCTAAAAAAGCAGTTCTTCTAAAGTTCATTCAATGGAATCTGCTTTAAGAGAATATTTTGCCAAACTTGCTAGTGAAATCGCAACCTGAGTGTGCAGTGCAAGAAGAATATCGTCCATGTTACCCATTGTACCCAATGTATGAATTGAAATTAACCGTGTTGAATCACCAACTCCACCTCTTACCCAGAGCTCGTGTAATCCTACATGTTGCATATCTTAAAGTAATACAGTAAACGTACAATTACATCAGTATCAGAAGAATGTACTATAATTCAACGTGCCCGACTTTGCAGCATGAAACGCGTGAGGTATTATTGGCATGTAAGTTTCTTCAAAAAGTTCATGCAAGTGCCCTGAATGGACTGGCAAGGCAATGTTCACTATCAATCAACTGGCTTGTGATAAAAACAATGTTTGTGTCTAGTTTTTCTGCTTTATCTTCTATAAGCGATTTTAAGAGGTGCTCTAATTTTAATTTAATATCTGCAGTGGCGTAACGCAAATTGCCCGGGCCCCCCCGCAAGAATCGTTTCGGGTCCCCTATATGGGGTTAATTAAGAGCTAAATCGATTACATCACGAAACAAACTTTTTACTTGAGCTACCCCCACACAGTCATCTTAAAATGAGTAATATCACAAGTAGCGGTATCGGCGACGAGCATTCTTGTGACTGGCGAGCCAAGCTCTCAGTTATGGCGTCCGTGTTCAACTGCTTGGCCTGCTCCCAGTTCACACTCTATACTGAGTAGGCTTAGCTTTAAGACTGTCTTGAGGCATGCTGCAGTGCTGCTCCTCAAATAGTGTTTGTAATTTCTTTAAAATCTGAAAATTACTTTTCGGTATGTTGCTACTGTGACCAGAATAGTAAGAAGGCGGTCTGGGGCGAAAGTCCCAGCCGGCGGAGGTCAATTCGCCAAAGGCGAATTTTTTTGGTCATATATGACGTCTTACACGCCTGTTAACACGTTTCAGAATCGGACAATGATACAAGATATAATATGATAGTTTTCCCCGTCCGGGCCCGTGTTAGTATTTGCCCTAGGGAATAAGAAGATTCAATATATTCAGGATTCAATATAGTTTCTTATAGGCAGAGTCGATCGTAAGACGAGAGAAAAGAGGAACCCTCTGACCCCTTCCCCCAGAGCCGTGCAGTGACATTCTACGTAAGGTGAGCTCTTCACTGGTGGACACCGCAAGGGACCTGGGGCAATGCCCCAGCCCTAAGAACGAATTTTCGTAGTCTTTAGAGTTTAACTACGGTTTTCATGCAGTAACGGGCATTATCAAAAATAATTTATAGCTGAAGACTATAATTTAGGTTTCACAATAATTCCACCCATAAGCATTTTTAAATATATTTCTTCAAAATTGTCCCATTCCTCCAACTTCCTCCCCCGTATGGCCCCGGAGAAGAATAGGTCCAAATTGACAACATTTGAAATTTTCTGACGAAAAAACAAGATCTGTACGTCTGGTGAGCCGGGCCCCCCTACAGAGCGGGCCCCCCCGCTTCGCGGGGGTGGCGGGGGTCTCCTTTACGCCACTGAATATCTGATTATCAATGGTAAATATATTAAATGTGTACAAGACATAGTTTCATTTATACCGCACTCATTAATTAGCTTATACGTTGTAAAATGATAGGGCTCTACATTATTAGCGCTGTAACGTTAGCATTGCTCTGAGGTGTTTGTGTTTTTGCTTTAGAGAAATCACTAATATAATAATGCAATTGCAGTAAAAACTTGTACTGAATTGTATGGTTTAACTTTTTAGTCCATGGATATAAAAGACGCATTGTAATGGGATACTCAAACTGAGGAAAATTTATAAATTGAAATATTAAGTATTGACTTCAAACTCTGTCTTTGTTGTCAATCCCTTGACAATTGTCAATGTCTGTTTCTCGGTTCAAACTCTATAAAATAATAATTGTTTTCTCTTGAAATTGTCAAACGCAAATTTGTTTAAATAATCATAATAGGCATGAGAAAATGTGAGCAGTTACCGTTTATGCCTTATCCATAAAACCCATTTTTAATAACACAAAATTGTAACGAATGGATTGTCTTTCGATGGTTTACCCGCAATACAAATCGCACGCTGCATCCAGCATTGTCTCAGAGCTTGAAAAGTAAATAGTGGGGTAGAGGGGTAAGGGTGGGTAACCAAATTCCTGGATTTGAAATAATGGAACCAAAGCTAACGCAATAATTCAATTCAAATAAACTCGCAATACAAATCGCACGCTGCATCCAGCATTGTCTCAGAGCTTGGAAAGTAAATAGTGGGGTAGAAAGGTAAGGGTGAGTAACCAAATTCCTGGAATTTGAAAAAATTGAACCAAAGCTAATGCAATAATTTGATTCAAATAAACTCGCAATACAAATCGCACGCTGCATCCAGCATTGTCTCAGAGCTTGGAAAGTAAAAAGTGGGGTAGAAGGGTAAGGGTGAGTAACCAAATTCCTGGAATTTTAAATAATTGAACCAAAGCTAACGCAATAATTCAATTCAAATAAACTATCAGAATATAGTCTAAGAAGGCAAAACTACACAGACCGCACGCGCACCGCTCGGCGCCTGGCTTGGGCAAGCGCCGAGCGCGGCAAGAGAGCGTAGCGCGACTCTGTAAAAATTCATATCTCGGGAAGTAATCTAACTATGGACTTGATTTTGATTGCGTTATTTTTATAATAAAGCTATCTAAAACGTTTATATAAAATACTTTTTCAGTTTTTACGCTTCAATAAAAGTTATAAGCTTAACATTCCGAAACTAAAAACATTGAGTAGGAAAATGTTTTTTAAATGTATAATATAATTATTAAATTTGAAAAGTTTCTACACAAATACATTGTAATTCAAAAATGCTATTTAAAATACAAAATCTTTTTAAAATTGGTCAAGTACTTTGGTTTGTATAGCCATTAGTGTGAATTATATAAAATCCAAGATGGCGGCGTGTTTGGCCCTTTTGCCAGCTAAGCACCTCATGAATTACAACTAAGTACACGTTGTTTTATCATATTCCAAGGTCAAAATGCGTCGACCTTTTTTGAAAGCAAAACGTCCTGGGCTGAAGGACTACTACAACAACTCCACGACCTGCACTGCGATTCTGAATGGGCGACGTTAAGTTTAACGCGAACGACACTTGTCGGTAGACTTATCACGCGGTAAGTTAACGTGCGATTCCGAACTACAATTTCGTAACGTGCGGTAAACGTATCGAAAAGAGGTAGCCGTTGCAGCAGAGCAGCGCCTGTTATATATTAGTTTGTTTATGTTTTCGAGACGGCTGTGCATATTATAGAAAGTTAACCAATGAAAACGCGTGAACAAATGCAATCAATTTCAAATCAAGCTGTCAAAAACCAACACCATTCTAAACAAATCTACTCTCAGCTATCTCAAAGGGATTAGAAGTACTTATTAAATTCCTTCTATGCAGTCACAAATACTGCCAGCCCTAGTCGTCTTCATTATTTAACCATTCAAGCACCCCAAAGGATTGTGCAACATTTGCCATCATCGTTAAGTTCGTAATAGTGCGATCTCTAGGCCTAGGCCTAGGGCTAGCCTAGACAATGAATGAATGCGCGCAGCCAGTTTGAAGTCAAAGTTTCACAAGTAAGGTTATGTTACCCCTTTACATACGGTTTCCATCTCGCCATGCAATTGATGATATTTCTTCATATTGAAATTAATTTAGAAATCCAAATATGTAACAGTTGTATCGTTTACTTACCGACATCTTTTAATTAGTCAAGTAATATAACTGAAGTGGACATTCGAAAGTCGGCCATGTTTGTTTAACGCATTGCTAACGGCAGGGGTTTGGTCCGTGATAGTTTATCGACAGCTGTATCGACGCCTGTCGTTACGAATAGATCGGTAATCGCGTCGTTACGTTTCCGCCTACCGTAACGACAAGAAAGCTGCGTAAAAGTGATCACGGCCATTCAGAATCGCACTGCAGGTGCTGTCGAACAAGACCACGGGTATCGAAAACAATACCATAGCTGCAATCCGCGATCTACAGCTAGTTGCAATCCACGATGTACAGCAACAGCTTAAAAGCCAGATCGCCGCTGTCAAAGCGAGCTTGTCAAAAGAGTTGGAGTTGGTTAAATCCGAGATTGACCGTCTCACGATCTCCTCAGCTGACCACGGCGATAACATCGACGCGATCGAACAGTACAGCCGGAGAAACTGTCTGTTGATCCACGGCATCGCGGAGCGGCCGGGTGAAGACGTGGTGGACACCGTGGTCAAGCTTATCAACAGTCGCCTGGGTGATAAGAACAACACCCTCCTACACTACGAGGACGTCGACAGAGCTCATCTCCTGGGACCTGTGCGGCGCAACTACGCTGATGCTGCTGGCCAGTCGGGACGCCCGAGGCCTATTATCCTGAAGTTAGCCCGGTACATCCCGCGGTCACTTATATGGGCAAGGAAGAGGAACCTCAAGAACTCCGAGTTCCTTATCACTGAGTCCCTCACCGCGATACGGGTGAAGCTTCTCGCAGAAGCCAAACAGATCGCGGGCAGTCGTAACGTCTGGACCCAGGACGGGAGAATAGTCGTCCTCTGTCCAGACAACTCCCGCCTGACACTCACCAGACAACGCGACCTTCAAAGATTACACTCGGTGTACCACCAATAAATATCCCGTGCAGACACTTCAGTATCGCCATGTGTGGAGAAAGTGCTATGTTATATTTAACACTGTTCGTGTAAACTTTACTTTTAATATTTATCTTAATTTCATTTATATTTATATCAGTGTGTCTACGTGTATGTTTTAGTGTGTGTGCGTGTATGTGTGTAGGTAACATAATCAAGAATCGAACCGCATCAAAAATTATCGGTGAGTTTTTTCAAAGCATACTTTTACTGATTTTGAAACTAGCAAGGTATTGCCCTAAAAACGCTGTTAGTGTTATTATGCATCATATTCTTATAAATGGTCAAAAAGAAAAGTAAGTTGGCAAACCTGCACATTCCTAGGCCTAACTCACCCCCCTTCCCATTCGCAGACACACTTGTTTCACTTCCAAGCGACCAACACATTACACCCCCACCCCCACTCTCGCCGAGCCACACCTCTTCCGCTAGCAGCATCCTGAAGGAGAGACTGGCCGGCCACCCAAGGTCTCTCCAGGTCATTCACTTGAACGCGTCATCCCTCATGGCCCACTGCCTTAACCTAGAGACCCTTATTGATGACAGCAAGGTGCATGTTATCTTGATCAGTGAGTCCTGGCTAAAACCATCTCTAAGCTCAAGTCTAGTGCAACTACCGGGATACCGCCTAGTACGTAACGACCGCACCAAGCGCCGTGGGGGTGGGGTCTGCGCGTATATTAGGGATGATAAAAGATGCAAAGTTCTATCACAATCTTCAAGTGAATATTGCTCAAAGCTAGAATTTATTATTTTCGAAATTAAAATTACTAATCAATCCATATTACTTGCAGTTGTATATTGTCCCCCAAAAATTGGATTTCTAACAGATTTCGAATCATCCCTCCTCAAATTCATTCCTCACTATGAGCATATAATTGTTATGGGAGACTTTAACACTAATTAACAACTTCCAAATCACACGGACACGAGACAACTATACACGATATTTGACTCATGCAACTTGACAGTACTTCCCCTTGACGCTACATCGCACACTTGGATCGACCTAATAATGACAGCTAACTGTGACCGAGTAGTGAGCCACGGACAATTGTCAGTACCGAGTATTTCTGCGCACGATCTTATTTATTTACAGTACTCAATTCGCGTACCTAAGTGTAAACCAAAGCTCATATCGAGGCGTAATCTCAAGTTCATAGATGTACAACAATTTCAGGAAGACTCGGTGTCCCTTCCATGGGAAATATTATTAAACCCTCCTACAACGATGAGAAATTAATAATTTTCAATTCATTAGTACTTCAGTTATATGATAAACACGCCCCTTTGAGAACCGTTCGAGTTACTAAACCCCCATCGCCCTGGCTCACTACCGAAATAAAGACATTGATGCGAAGAAGAGATGCAGCTCTTAACAAATATAAAATCAATCCAACTCTCGATAACAAACACTTGTACAAACAACTTAGAAACAAAACAAACCAGACAATAAGGACAGAAAAACGACGTTACACTTACAGCCTACTAGAACCTAAAACACCACTTAAAAAAATGTGGCAAAGTCTGTCAAAAATGGGCATTGGGAAACAAAAGGAGGAGGAGACCCCCATTGAAATACCTCTTGACGATCTTAATCATCATTTCACAACGTGTTCACTAGCGCCTGACAGTATTACAAAGGAAGCCCACAACAGATTCAAAACACTAAACCGACACACGATAAATTTTACTTTTCGCATGTGACACCTACAATTGCATTACACGCAATAAAGCGAGTAAAATCTAGTGCTCAAGGTGTGGATCTTATTCCAATTAAGCTTATCCAGCATATGATCAACCTTTCACCCATATTAATTGAGCCCCTACTATAATACATTCTTAATTTTTCTTTGACGAATGAAATATTTCCAACAATTTGGAAGCGAGCTCTTGTTTGTCCCCTTCCAAAAAAAGTTGACCCCGAAACGGCCGGTGATTATCGGCCAATTAGTATCCTACCCGCGCTTTCAAAAGTGCTTGAATTCATAGTCCACACTCAAATTTCTGACTTTCATAAACACAACTTCTTACTAGACAAATACCAATCAGGCTTTAGGACTAACCACAGCACTAGTACCGCTCCAGCTAGAATAACGGACGATATACGAACTAACATGGACAATCGCCAACTATAACAATCTTGACTCTACTTGACTTTAGTAAAGCCTTCGACTCGGTTGACATTGATATCCTTATGACTAAACTTCAAGCTATCAACTTTTCTACCTCGACTCTCCAATGGATGAATTCTTACTTACGTGGAAGACAGCAACGCGTGATATCAGGCGACAATCATTCAAGCATGATATCATTAAATGCTGGAGTGCCCCAGGGCAGCATACTTGGCCCATTGCTGTTCTCATATAAATTACATATCTTCTTCACTAACCTATTGCCACCATCACCTATATGCCGACGACCTCCAAATCTACCTTCACGCTTCTCCTTTACTCATTAATCAGGCAATTGAAATGATTGACAAAGACTTACAATCACTTGCTAATTGGGGGCCGGCGCAGTTGGCCGAGGTCGATTAGGCGTTGGTCTAGTGAACCGCGGTCTCTGCGTCCCAGGTTCGAATCCTGGCTTGGGCATGGATGTCATGTGGCGTTTTTTCATCTTCATAATCACCCACTCATCGTCTCGATTAGCCTCGTTGCAAAAATATGAGACGTAAAACCCCAAATATCATCATCATCATCTAATTGGGCACTCAAAAATAGCTTACGTATAAACCCCACAAAATCACAAGCGATAATAATTGGATACCATAAACTTCTAAAAAAATTAGACAACAACAAAATTGACATGCTATCCTTAAACGGCAATATTATACCATTCCAAACCAGTGTGAGAAATTTAGGATTTATCATGACTAACGACCTTTCATGGACTGACCATATTAAATATCTATGCAATGAAACTTACGCTTCACTACATTCATTAAATCGACTTAAAAACTTCCTCCCGACAAAACTTAAAACAATGCTTGTACAAAGTCTGATAATACCACACTTTGACTACTGTGACATAATATACAATGACTTGACCGAAGACCTCTCTATTCGCCTCCAACGGGCACAAAACTCGTGCGTACGCTTCATCCTAGGAATAAAGAAATCAGACGATATCACACCCGGTTTTAAACAACTCAAGTGCCTTCGACTAAATGACCGACGAAATCTCCATTCCGTTTGCCTCGTGCACAAAGTTCTATCTACTTCAACACCATCATACCTCGCCTCAAACTTCCTATATCTGCACTCTAACCACACTTTCAATACCAGGTCTAGAGAAGGTACACAACTCGCATTCCCCATACATCGAACCAGTCTCCTGGACAAGTCAGTGACAATAAATGCTATTCGAACTTGGAACAGCCTACCTGGGGATGTCAGGGATGCCTATCAGCACAAGAGCAATAGCGTTTTTAGGAGCAAAATACATTCATTGTTGGTTTCAAAGCAATAAAATATCACTATCGGGATTGTGCTTGGAATAACTCACTAGAGCTAGTAATTATAATATTCAGATGCCTTTTACATATTTTACAATTTTTGATTAACTGTACGAATCAGATGGATGAATGTGACGAATGAATGACCAAAGTTTAATATACGAAACACTCATGGATATGACTATCTTCGTATCTGTTTCGTTTATTTTTATGTTATGTCCTTAGTTATAGTTATATTCTAATTTGCATCAATGACACCAGTCGCATACATTAACATTTATATTTTATTTTGTTACTTCGCCTAAATATTCATAAGTAACTTGTGTCATACTCATCTCATCTAAGTATCAATTTATTTCCATTTTATTTAGTGTTCACTACAATACCATTGTTTGTAATTCGTAATTTATTTGTATTAATGACAATAGCCGCATGCTATACAACATAAACATTTTTCTTTTTTGCTACTACGCCCAAACAATCATAAGTAACTCGTGTCATACTCATTTCATTTTAGTAATAATTTATTCTATTCCATTCCATTTCATTTATTATTTGTATTGTGTATTTCCATGTTCCTAAATTAATTCATGTCATTGTCAAATGTATAATATCAAATTGTTATTATTTACTGTATTATTACCGGTTGGATGTAAGAAAAGGCCTCACTGGCCTTAATCCCGCCCATAATAAAGACCGAAATCAATCAATCAATCAATCTCTCTCTCTCTCTCTCTCTCTCTCTCTCTCTCTCTCTCTCTCTCTCTCTCTCTCTCTCTCTCTCTCTCTCTCTCTCTCCTCTCTCTCTCTCTCTCTCTCTCTCTCTCTCTCTCTCTCTCTCTCTCTCTCTCTCTCTCTCTCTCTCTCTCTCTCGGCGGGGATCGAGCCGCAGAACACAAAGCATACCCAACACTTGTTTACAAACAATGCACGCCGGATACATTAATTAAACATGACAGACCTCACAGAGCTCGCGCTCGGAGACATTTTGCACTCTTATAAGTTATAACTAATTATTTATTTATAATTAAACCATTATAGATATTCCTTCCAAAATAAACGCAATCGAACCACAATCATCGTATTTATTTATATTATTATCAAGGTTATTTTTATTTTTAATATTTACAGAGATACGGCCGGCGGATTGTACCTCCCCCCTACTACTGATATAAAATAAAACATTAGAGGAAGGCTTGTAGTGCGTTCTACTTTCTGTCGTGCAACACGAGCGGTAACGCACTCTACTGCATTATTTATCAGGAATGTTTGGAATACAGCTCAACAATGTTTTGCTCGGAACGTTTATTTTAGATTTATGCAATGAATGTACGTTTGTGTAGGAGTGATCAACGGGGAACTAATGGCCGTATGCACAGTCAAGTGTACAGTGAAGTACAGGATTAGTTGCTATGGAATTGTTGTATTAAATACCATTTTCCATAAGAAGGACAAACTCAAAACCAAACATTAACAAATTCTATACTTAACCCGACTGTGTATTCGGGCCTAGATAAAGAATCTCAATGTGGTGTATATTATAGTTTATAATTATAATGAAAACTGATTTATTTTATTAATACATATCTAATTATAGTAATAGAAAGACATAACACATACCAATACAGACCACACATTGCACAAACATAGGCAGAATGTATTTTGATATTCAAAATAATGATAATAATAATAATAATAATAATAATAATAATAATAATAAGGTAGACACATGGAAATACTTGACATTACGTCCGTATAACATGTTAACGCCGGTTTTGACCGAGATTGTATGATTGTGATACATTCAATAAAATAATAATAATAATAATTGTTATTATTATTATTATTATTATTATATTATGATATTATTATATAATAATAATAATAATTATTATTATAATTATAATTATTTTATTAATAACAATAATAATTTAATAAAAAAATCTTCGTTGGAATCCCTGTTCAAGTGCGCACACATTACAATTTAAAACTATAATGAATACTGATATAATTGGATATATTAAATACATCTCTAGCTATAGTAATACAAACTCATACCACGTACCAATGCAGACCACAAAAAGCACAAACATAGATTTACATGCATGATAATAATAATAATGTTTCGTGGGGATCCCAGTTATAACGTACACAACACGTTTACCTGATGTGCCCATCTTCAGGTGACTAACTAGGTACATGAGGGCGTTTGGATAGTTCGGATGGAATGTCTGAGAGCAGATACGTTGATTCAGTCCCAGCACTCGCCTTTACGACTGAGGAAAACCTGGACAAAAACCTTCGGTCAGAACAACCGGTGGCCGGAATCGAACCGGCGACCTCCCGAATTAAAGTCTTGTGTCTTACCACTGAGCCACTTGCATCGGTATATTTTGATAAGGTAGGAATAGATAAATTGACTACACATATATTTATAAAGTGAGCTAAAAAGAGCAAAGTAGCTTCAAAGAGAACATTATCATATGCTTGTCTACAACATCTAAAATACATTGAGACACCAACTTGGCGTTAGTTATTAAGATAAAAATGCAACTAAGGTTTAAAGTTTTATGTCAAAGCGTTGTGATTATTTGCCAAACATGAACAGTGCTTTTAAAGGAACTTACATATTTACTTCAAGAGATAACTGTCGAAGTACAGTGCTAATCGTCTGGCCAAATATAAAAAACTAATGATTTTTTCGTAGGAATACCCGTTATATGGTGCACACCAGCTTAACCTGATGTGTCCCTCTTCAGGTGATTATTATTAGGGTGTTCGGATATCTGGGAAGGAATGTCGAGGGCTGATAGTATGACTTAGTCCCAGCATTCGCTTTTACGACTGAGGAAAACCTCGCAAAAAACTTCAGTCAGGACTGCCGGTGACCGGAATCGAACCGGCGACCTTCCGAATATGAGTCTTGCGCCTTACCGCTGAGCCATCTTTATCTGTTTATATGAATAGTGCTTTTATAGTTACTTACACATTTAGTTCAAATATAATTGTCAACGTACAGTTCTAAGCCTAAATGTCTAGTCAAATATTAGTAGTGCTTTAAAAGCAACTTACATGTTTAGTTCAAGAGATAACTGTTGAAGTACAGTGCTTATATATGGCCATACATTAACAGTGCTTTTATGGGAACTGACATATTTAGTCAAAGAGATATATGTCAAATTACAGTGCTAATCATTTGCCGTTAATGTATGGTCGAGACGTGAATTTATCAAACATGATATGTTGCAAATACATCTGAATATTTCCTAGTCGAATAAAGATCATACCACAACAGTAACAAACGTTAACAACTATTTCTTGCACAAAGTCCTTGTTCAAACTTATTAAAATAGTTATTTTTAAATATCCCATTGGTCCAATTGGCTAAATCTCTTTGTGCGACTCTTGAATTTCTTTTTCAAATATTCTTTAATTTTCTTCTCCACAATTAAATGTAGCTACAATATTGCCGTGGCATCGTATGAGGTTTTAAGCCAATCTTTGTCTTAAAGCTTTTCTTTTCCCGGCCGATTATTTGACAGTAGATTTGATTGTAGCAACCATTTTGTAGGCAATGTTGGACATCTAGAAAAAAAATTGATTAATTAAATCTTACAACATAAAATTCATGTTTTCTATGAAATGAACAGAATATATCTGGTTCAAACAGAATTTAAAAAAAAAAATGTTCCAAGAACATAATAAAATATTTTCATTTTTAATTCTACCGGGAACAGGGCATATGTAACTGATGACAGTGATGTATTTAATCTGGTGAGTCACTTTTGAAGACATTTTGAAGACATTATGGAACCTTTTTACTTTGTTCTGAAATGTTTTTGTTTATCCGCTATTTGTACTAAATTCTACCGGCAAAAGGAACAATTCGTACAGCAATAGATAAAGCAGATGGTGAAGTATACCTCGCCATAGAATAACACTTGCAGTATAGCTCGTTGCAGTTTCTCGTTCAAAGCTACGTACAGTGTGAGACGGTACAGGCTTGTCCCACACGGCTTGGGTGTTCTTAAAAGCCATATGCGCACCAAGTCAAGGGAAACCTCTCAGAAGATTATCAGTTTTCTAAATTATTTGACATTTTTAATGACGGTCTGGTATTTGTCTTGGAGGGGAGGTCAGAGGTTGTTACCACGCCGAGGGTGAGAGCTTCCACTTCAACGCTAAGTACCAGGCTAGTCCATTTTTAGGCCACTACACCCCCCTAGTTGGGGTAAACCAAATTCAAAATCTTCTATGACGTAACAATAAATGAGCCTTCTGATTGGTCGCCCTTAGAACACAGGGGCAAGTTTGTAGCCGGAGTCCTGAGGGACGTGGGACAGAACGAAGACGGCCGCGGGCCGAATAAGTCGGTTTTTGAGAAGGAAGACGGCCGCGGGCCGAGGAGGTCGGTAGTTTATCAAGGAGACAATGGCCGGGTGGGCCGAGTGCGTGATAACTTAGGAGTGAAGTGTTGTTTTAAGTATAAGTTTGTCTAATAATAACAACCATAACATTTATTCATACGTAAACATAAATGAAGAAGTAACAACAAATAATACAACAATCAGGCAAGAACCACAACTACAACACAATAGACACTGTTATCATCCGAACATTCACACCAGCTCTCCGGCTGCTGCATCTACCAAATCATCAACCTAATCGTCAACATCTTCATCACCATCACCATCGTCATCCATCAAGTCATCTCCAGCCAGCGCTACAACAACAGGTATCGTTATTACTTTTTTTACCTATACTATGGCCATAGGGAGGTAGATTAGTAATTAACGATATTTATCTCAGATTTTTGTCTTCATTCATTCATTTTGTTTATGTATTTCATTTTTGTGTGTGTATCTCATTTGTGTCATTAATTGTATTAAACATTAAGATTTATATTTTACACAATTCTATTTTTTAATTTCCTAATATCCTACAACCATAATATCATAGTTTTATTTATTCAAGCAACAACTTTTTAATATATATTTTTGTGCTCTACAACCCAAAGTTTGAGCTAGCTGAGGGTTTGTTTTCTTTTCTTTTCATTTTTATCATGTTCAATTTATCCGTACTGTCTCAAGTGTACTCGATAAATAGAATATGTGTCTCAAAATCATTACTTCAGGTGTAAACACTTACAAATGTGTGTCAAATTTAATACTGTTGAATTATGTTTAATCACACCGCTAAAAACGATATTGATCGAAGCTAATTTCAAAATATTTTGAAAAGCACTAAAGATGTGTGGAACTTCTCCAAGGAAGATATATACAGGCTAAAATATAAACTAGAATCTGAACGAGTAATGATTTAAGAACCTTGATAGTTATGTGGAAAGAAAAAATACAAGTCAAATAACATACAAGTCAAAAATTATAATCAATTACTTGTCGCACAAATACCATAAAGTTTCACATATTTGAAACAACATTTTGCACTCTTTAGTGCAAGCGAAATCACAATGTGATAATACTGCCACTTTTACACGATTTTCCAACGCCAAATTCGCGAAGTTTTGCACCTGATATCTCTTTTACGTTAAACTACCAAATGATCATTAAAACTGTTTATTCTGAACAGTTAATTAAAAAAAAAAATCTACTAAGATTCATTATTAATTTTTCGAGAAATCTTACCTGACCAAAGTTCTTGAGAGAAAGAGGATCCAGCCCTGTAGGTTTAATCACCATTGGTCGGTTGATTCTCGCCATGATAGTCACTAGTGACCGCTTGAAGCTCGGCGAGGCTTCCAGCCAATCACAGTTGTAGACAGCCTCGCCCACAGCTGCAGCCTGTAACATGGGAATATGAGTGATGCATGTTTGAATGTGCGAGTAGGTAGATGTACATTACTTATTATGTATATTTGCCTGCAATTGAATAGGTTGTGTGAATACAATGACGATTCATGCTAATAGTAAAAAATGTCCACTTACCAGATCTGTGAGAATATTGGCTTTGTAGTTAAAAAGAAAGCTGAGGATCAGGGCCTCAACAGAATAAGTACACTGAATGATCTCCAACAATCCTATTTCTTTAGCCTGGAAAAGAGAAATCGTTCTTAATTGGAGAAAGTAGAACGACTGGAGGGTAGCTAAAGAGAGGGAGATGATAAAAGAAGCAAAGGAAAAGGCAAAGGCAAAGGAAAACGGGTAGAGGTGTGGAGGGTGCGATAGAGAGAAAGATCAAGATCAAGGGCAAGAGCCGGAAAAGGAATAGAAGACGAAGACGAAGGAAGAGGACATCGGAAGTAAAATTTTGAATATATCATATATCGAAAAGAAGACTTTAGCTGTTCAAAATACTTACATTTGCGAAGACCGCAACTGCCATGCCTAGCAATAGAACGCACAACAGCCATTGAGCAACGAAGATCTCATCCAGCACTAGACCGAAATCCTTTAGTTCACTGTAGGGAGAAAGATATATAATGCTAATCTATTGGATTAATATCAACCCTATCTGTCAATAGTGCAAAATGGAACGAGAATAAAATAGAATTTCTGTGTCCAGTTGTTCAAATGTTCTCTATTTAAACTCTTTTCAAAGTCCTCTAGAGAGGAGGTGATGAGGCGAGAGGTTATACTAACTACTGATAATTGATGTCAGTCAAATCTATAGATGTGGCTCAGCGTTGTGACTCGAGATTTTAATTCGGGAGGTCACCGGTTTGATTCTGGCCATTTGAAGTTCTGACTAAGGTTTTTTTTAGGTTTTCTATTGGAACGAGGCGAGGTTGAGTCCTATTAAAACTCTTGAAATTTATTTAAAACAAAACACTTACCCTTAAATAAATATTTGAGATGACTGAAGAGGAGTCATAATAGAGCATGATAAAGCTCCTTTGCAGCGTTTAACAGGGATTCCTACGAACAATTATTGTAACTTGTCGTTCAAGTAAAATGTTATGTTTGGAGATAATGTGGTTAACAATATGATAGCCGTGAAAATAAATACAATTTTACGTCAGTACTTTGGGGGTATATTCAACTGAAATACTTCAAACCTAGAATTGCAAACCTGCGTATACTTTGATCTTGTTAGATTTCAGCAAGTTATGACGAAAAAATTGTTTTATGTTTAAAAACAGAAATAAAATGCGAATTTATTGAAAATTAAACCACTGGAGTTACAAAATGCATTATTTGATAAAAATGAAAACGGTTCAAATAGTGATTGATAGACGTACTTTAAGATGACTTTGTGAAGTCGAACGAATTGTCCCAACTGAAAACACATTTCCTTGTCCAGTTCTTGAGATGACGTCACCTCCAGATCTTCTGTTACGTCTTGTTCCCCTGGTTCGCTGTCAGTCCCACGTCCATCCCCTGCGATGGTGGCATTTAGGGTAGACTCCCCTTGTTCACTGTCAGTCCCACGTCCATCCCCTGCGATGGTGGCATTAAGGGTAGACTCCCCTTGTTCACTGTCAGTCCCAGGTCCATCCCCTGCGATGTTGGCATTAAGGGTAGACTCCCCTTGTTGTCGATGGTTCAGATCGTCTCGGGAGTACCACAGGGTGTGGCCGCTGGCCCTGTGTTGTTCAGAAGCCACTTGGCTAATGCCTGCTGGACTCCGTCTCAATACAGAGCCATAAGGTAATCCTCCGTACGTATCCCCTCCTCCCTCCCCAGTGATGTGATCATCACTATTATATTCCTCCACAATAATACTGGTCAGCTCATTCTCCCTTACTTGTTCCTCAGGTACTGATACAATCCCAGCTACTTGCCGACTTCTTTCAGAGCTCGCTGCTCGAATTATTGACATGGAAAAACTGCCTATATTTTCCATTTTGTTGATCAAAAGTTTGAAAAATGCTTCAAAATGCACAATGGATGCAAATCCAATCAACCCTATGGTGTTCATAGTAAGCATTGTACCAATTACAGAATATATACGTATGAACAGGACCATCTCGTAAATAGGTGAAGCTGTTGAATTGAATGGATAAATCTCACTGAAAACAGAGAAATAACAAGGGAAATCATGATCAATTATTATCATAATTGAGTATTAGAATAAAAATAGCATTCCAAACTTTTCCTAATATTCATCATTTAAATGGACTGTAACATTCTGTATGGTATAGCACACTCTAAAACGTAATAGGGAATGTGCATGAATTTTCTACAGCTCTGAAAGTACGTGGAATATATTGTTATTTATCTAAAGACATCACAAACCTAATTTAAAATGTTTAAAATTAACTCGTTATACTTCTATACATGTTCAAAGATTTTGATTATCTGTTTCCCGCACTGTTATTTTTGAACGGTTAGTGACGTCACAATCCGTGAAAATCACTGCTTATATGAATGACTTTGCATAAAACCTCCTTGGACTTTGCCACCGTCTCCTAGACGAAACAATCAAATTTTCAAGGTAATCATCTAGCATTGTCAAAATTTTTACACAAGCCGTTGTCAAGTCTGCTTTATATGAATAACAACACCCAATATTTACTGATATTCTATGAAAATAGGTTTGGTTTTATTGTTTTTATAGTAATTGGTCTTCAAAATTAATTACTGGGCGTACAAGGCATTAATTTGATTTTATATGATTTTGGATATGATAATTTCCAAATAAGCGTTATTTAATTTATCATTTTATGATTGGTTGATTGCTGATACATGGAAAGTGACGTATTCCCCGTTTTTCCCGTCAAAATTTGTGTGAAACTTTCAGCTCGTTTTTATAAATGAAATTTTATTCTTTGTCATCGAAATAGAATATTTTTGTATTCAGAAAGTTAATCCTTATCTAGTAAAATGCTAAAAAAAAAATCCATATTCCCCATTGATATATATGTTATTGTCTAGCTATCAAAACGTCTGAAAAAATCTTGACTAAGGATAGGGTTTAATCTACTCCTTGTATCCCTTATGTCAATTCACAACGAAAGGGTGAAATATTCCCCAAAACATTGATCTTTTTCCTGCCCCCTTCCTTCTTCCGATTGTAAGTTCTTTGGCCCTATTTGTAATGCATAAGTAAAATATTGTCTACTGCCTTTACAGTATATACTTACAGGAAAAGTAGTTTTCTGTTTAGAAGAAGAATGAAAGCTCCAAAGAATAGTATTAAAACAGAAAATATTGGAAAAATGTAACATTGCAGAAAAATAGTGACTTTGTGACAGGAACGTTCAGCCTTTGAATAAAATGATCTTTGTTCTTCATTGTTTAAAGTTACAAACCAAAAGACATTTTCAAAGTCTTCTAAAATATTATATAACTCCTTTTTTCTAAAGAAAATTGTCATATAAACAATGCCAAGATGGCAGTTCATGCACATGTTGAAAAAGGCTTCAAAAACAACATTCCTGTTAATACCCCAGTTAGTATATATGGCTATCGGAGATGATACGAGGCCAGTAAAAGCATAAATAACAATCAGACTACATGGGTAGAATGTACGAAAGAATCGAAGTGCCAGACGTAGACTTCGGTGTCGAACTAGCAGATTAGCCAACCTGGGGCTGAAGTACTGCAGGTAGAACTCAAGGTCGGGCTCGGGGTCTTCGTACCACAGACCTGCAACAAGATACGTATTACATGAGCAGGTGTGCCAACCTGGGGCTGAAGTACTGCAGGTAGAACTCAAGGTCGGGCTCGGGGTCTTCGTACCACAGACCTGCAGCAAGATACGTATAACATGAGCAGGTGTGCCAACCTGGGACTGAAGTACTGCAGGTAGAACTCAAGGTCAGGCTCGGGGTCTTCGTACCACAGACCTGCAACAAGATACGTATAACATGAGCAGGTGTGCCAACCTGGGACTGAAGTACTGCAGGTAGAACTCAAGGTCAGGCTCGGGGTCTTCGTACCACAGACCTGCAACAAGATACGTATAACATGAGCAGGTGTGCCAACCTAGGGCTGAAGTACTGCAGGTAAAACTCAAGGTCGGGCTCGGGGTCTTCGTACCACAGACCTGCAACAAGATACGTATAACATGAGCAGGTGTGCCAACCTGGGGCTGAAGTACTGCATGTAGAACTCAAGGTCGGGCTCGGGGTCTTCGTACCACAGACCTGCAACAAGATACGTATAACATGAGCAGGTGTGCCAACCTGGGGCTGAAGTACTGCAGGTAGAACTCAAGGTCGGGCTCGGGGTCTTCGTACCACAGACCTGCAACAAGATACGTATAACATGAGCAGGTGTGCCAACCTGGGGCTGAAGTACTGCAGGTAGAACTCAAGGTCGGGCTCGGGGTCTTCGTACCACAGACCTGCAAAAAGATACGTATAACATGAGCAGGTGTGCCAACCTAGGGCTGAAGTACTGCAGGTAGAACACAAGGTCGGGCTCAGGGTCCTCGTACCAAAGACCTGCAACAAGATACGTATAACATGAGCAGGTGTGCCAACCTAGGGCTGAAGTACTGCAGGTAGAACTCAAGGTCGGGCTTGGGGTCCTCGTACCAAAGACCTGCAACAAGATTAGTTAGACATTAGCAGATGTGCCCACCTGGGCCAAGCCTAAAACAGAGAAGATGAACCATTACAAACCTAAAATGGCCCACGACAAGAAACTCCAATTTCAAAACAGGCTCACTATTTAAAGGGGTGACATCTAAAATTGTGCCCAAGCAAGTTATTTTATTTCCAATATAAGAATAAAGTAATTAATAAAATAAACAGATATATAAATGTTTACAACACTTAGGGTGCGTTCCAACTTGATTATTCGCCTGCTAACCACTAATCACTAACCACTACCTGCTACACACTAAACGCTAACAGCTTTGGGCACGCCACCTAGTATGCTAATACAAAGTTTATTGTTATTAATCATCTAATGTGAATAAATACGGTAATAATACTTCCACTCACTGGTTGGGTATTTTCCTAACCTAAAAGTATCAGCTGTGATGGCTGGTATCAACCATCTTGGTTTAGTGGGTCAATTGGTGTCGTAGTGTACACTTTCGGCCACTACCCACTACCCACTAACCACTAGCCAAATAAGGAGCATTGGTCGCCTGCTTGTGATGTCACTTCCTTTCGATTAGTATAACTAAGCTTAGTCCACTACGAAAAACGTCAAGTTGGAACACACCCTGAATAATTGAAAAAAAATATATTAGCAACCATTACAAAATTGAATTGACTTTTTGAAACATTTTGAAGAGTGAACAATAAAATGAACACTATTGTATAATTCAAACCTTAGCCGATGAATTTGCATTTTTATTTTATTTTCCAAGTTCTGAATTATGTACTGAACAAGTCCGCGTACCGCGGCCTTGCGCCGCTTTTTTCGGACAGTCACTTCTTGAGCCGATGTCTTGAAAAAAAAAACTCTAAGTCGGTCGAGATATGGCCGAGTTGTAGCAGGTTTGTCTTTCGTTTGAGTGTTGTAAAAATTCTTCCAAAATGTATCTATCTATGTATATATATATATATATATATATATATAAGTGTGTGCGTAACAAGTGTTGTAAGATGATGAAAAAAAAGTGGAAAAAGTAAAGAAAGTGCAAAAAGTAAAAAAAATCGAAACAAAAAATTTGATGTAAAAAAAATTGATAATTTATAAAATTTTAATGGAGTGAAGTGATGACAGTGCATCCTACAAACATAAACCAGACCGAGGGATGTCAGGCAGGTGGGAAAGTAGCGTTTTCCTTAAAGTAAGAACGAAACATATTTAAAAATGAATGCGGCAAACAAATTCCATTGTAAAAATTTAAAAAAATTTATTTTAAGTATGTACTTTAGGCGTTCAAAAAAAGAAAATTGAAAGGTTAACACATTTTAGTGAGTAGAAATGCTTCTGGGTACGTCCCGCTAAAGTTGTCGTAATTAAAAAGCACATACTCTGAAAGATAATGAAACGTGCTTTAAAAGAATGTAAAAAAAAATGGACGATTTCAAAGGGGGACATTTGGGGGACATTGAAAAATGAAAATGAAAAACCAAATTTACACATGTACCCATGACAGACGAAACTCAGAAAAACGGGACTTGCCATGTACACGTCCGAGTACATTCAGTATGTAGTAAATAGTACAGGATACACCTAAAATGAATTTAAAATACTTTAAACAAATGTATTGGTGCTTGTTTCTTACGTTTAATGTAATGTACCGGCAAAAACACGTTACACATTCAATCCCTAAAAACACAATGTTGTGGCAGTACAGTGTGCCAACCTGACATTCCATGACATTATTTATTAATATTATTAGTAATTAAATAAGTATTTAAGGTAATAGTTATCGGCCAGTTTGACATTAACACATTCCGGCAGTTTTGACTAATGTTTTTATAAATGATATAACCAGTTATGACACATGTTTGTCGAATGGACTATACGGACAGTGCACGTGTGCCGATGCGTATGTGTTCAAATAAAAGAACCCTCAAATCGAACAGTGACCACACAAGTAATTAAACCCTAAAGATTGTGAAATAGGAAATATCAAGTGCACCAAGTGCGTAGCCAGCTCACGCGTGTGCGAACGCATTACGCAACTTTGGATAGCAACAACGCCACAAACCAACGAAAAGCAGTTACCCCCACCCTACTTCACACCAAGATTCCAGAACACGGACAAAGACACAAAGACAGTCGGCCAACAGTACCATCCGAGGACAGACGTGTCAGAGTAGCGGCGAGGCTTCTTCAGGACAAGGCAGGAGCCTAGTCCACGGGCCTGGTTCATCATGCCTCAAATAGGCATTCAACTACAACTAGAACTACAACAAACCGTAACGTACCGATCATGATCTAAAACTTAAAGCTTAAAACTTATACATAAAGAAATTACGAACAAAGAATTATGAACTATAAAACGTGTGCGTGAAAGTGAAACGAACTATGATTAAAACTTAAAAACATATAACAAATATAAAAAGATAAAATAACTATACAAAGAATTAAGAACTAAAGAACTTTCATAATAACAAGTCGAACTGCCAATAACCAACTATAACTTTATATTTCATATTTTGTATTTCATAATAAATTAGTTTTAAAGAGTGTAATATTGTTGTATTTGCAACCTTGTTTCACTCCTAAAAATAGATCTTATAAATTGAGAGGTCTATTACAATATTGGAGACACACGTGAAGCAAAAGTTATTTGTGTTTTAATGTGCGTAAAGTTATGTGATATGTATTCACGTTGTATCACTGTTTTTACGCCCGTACTTCGCTTCCAGCGTTGGTGTTGTCCAGCTACTCTTGACGTGCTATCGTTAAGTACACATTCCAAAAACATAAACCAGCAGAACATGAAGAAAAATGAATATCAGACAAATTGTACCCAGTATGTTATTGTACAATAGGGATAAAGTTCAAAGTAAAATGTTTTAGCTTTGAGTATAATTGTACCCCATATATTCCTGAAATGTCAGGTAGATATGTAGGACTCCTGTTTGTTTGTGTAATTGTTTGTTGTATTATTACTTACTCCTGTCACCTGAGTGTAATATTGTATTGTATTATGTTTGCACTAGTGGGATTTTGATATCCTGTTTGCAAATAAAGGCATTATTATTATTATTATTATTATTATTATTATTATTATTATTATTATTATTATTATTATTTTTATTATTATTATTATTATTATTATTATTATTATTATTATTATTATTATTATTATTATTATTATTATTATTATAATTATTATTATTATTGTTGTTATTATTATTATTATTATTATTATTCCGTATTCAGCCATCGTAGTGTGCGGACGTGTCGGGCGACCTCTCCGTGGAGATAAGAGCAAGGACAGCTTTTCGATCGTGAAAGTTATGTCGCACAGTAAATGCGGAAAATGTGATCGTCAACTTCCAGAAGATGGTGATTTTGTGTCGTGTGATGGTTGTGAAGTTAATTATCACTACGAGTGTTCAATTAGGAAATCAACGTATACAGCTAAATCGTCTCAATTGAAGAAGGACTGGAGGTGTGCTGTGTGTAGGGGAGTGGGACAGCAAGATACGTCGGTTCAAGATACACTCAAGGTAATCATTGAAAAGCTTGATTCTGTAGGGGCTGATGTCAAATCATTAAAGGAGGAAGTGATGAACTGTAAAAAGAACTATGAAAGTGTGATGCAATCTTTACAAAAAAGTGAAGAAACCGTGGAATGGCTGTCAAGAAAACTCGAAGATAGAGAAGAAGAAATCAGTGCACTAACTTATGAGGTCAACCAATTAAATCAGTACGGGAGGAAAAACAACATAGAGATATGCAACGTAATAGAATACGAAGACGAAAACGTTGAGCAAATTGTAATTAAGGTAGCGGCCGTATTACAAATTGATTTGCGAGAGGAAGAAATAGAATCGGCCCACAGGTTGCCATCGCGAAACTCAGAATACCCTAATACGATAATTGTTCAATTGGCTTCGAGGAAGATGCGAAACGCACTTGTGTCAAAGCGTCGCCAGTCAATTACAAACAAGCAATTATTTGGGAATCATTGTCGGTCGGAACTTAGCGTGAGAATAAGGGAAAATCTCTCGCCGTACTACAAGAATCTGCTGTGGAGAGCTAAGCAAAAATCAAGAGAAGTAGGATATAAGTTCGTGTGGTGGAGTAACGGAAAAATTTTAGCGAAAGAAAACGAATCTTCTCGTCGTGTGTTGACAATCAAGTCAGTTGCTGACCTTTGCAAGCTGAGAAACGAACAATTGCCAGTCACGTAAGTTGTCTGTCACACCAACACCTCATCTACGTCGATTAATCTATTTTCATGGACATAACCGATTTGGACTCTGACCTACAGATAAGTTGTAATACCGTTGCTTGTTTTGATGACTGGGTTTGTGATGATTCTGGTTTAACATGTGTTCATTTAAATGTGCGATCGATAGCGGCTCACTGGGATGAGTTAAACATAGTTCTTAGTTCTTTTAATGGTAAATACGACTTGCTTCTTCTCAGCGAGACGTCTTTACCGGACAATCAACACAACTATCATTTAAATGGTTATGACTCCGTATGTAATTCTAGAATCGGAAGGAGAGGAGGAGGATTACTTTTATTTTTTAGATCTACTTTAAAATTAGAAAATATTAAGTTTGCTTTTGTTTCTTTTGAAGGTATCGCAGGTGTTATTACTTTAGATAATGTAACTAAGATTGACATGCTCTGCGTATATAGACCCCCTGATAATAATGCAAAAAATGATTTTATTGATGAAATAGACCGCCACATAAAGGGTAACCATAAAAACAAATTCGGGCTCTTCATGGGAGATATTAATTTAAATCTCCTCGACGTAAATAATCCGTATGTACAGTCTTATGAAAGTGTTTTAGCATTAAATGGATACTTAAAATGTATACACGTTCCGACAAGAGAAGAATTTGTCCGAGACGAATTAAAAGTTAGCTGTATTGATCACATCTATATTCGTGGAATAATAAAAGGAAAAGTTAAAGCTGCGGTAATAACATCGAAAATTTCAGATCACTATCTTACACTCGCATCACTTGGCGTTGGAACCATAAGTAACAGAGACGATTTGTTGACAGAAAACATAACTGTACGTTTAAATGAACATAAACTATTAAAAGAATTGGAATATGTTAATTGGGTTAACTTGTTGCACATAAACCGCTGTGAAGAGCTTTATGATCGAATATGTAACGAATTTGACAGTTGTTACAAAAGGTCACAATATACTTCACATGTGCGTAGTAGAAATAAAACTCCAAAATCATGGTTAACACCCGCGTTACTCCAAAATATGAAAAACAGAGACAAATTATTTAATCAGTGGAAGAGCTGTAATCCATTAAATCCAAATAAAAGATTATATAGAGACAATTACAAAAAATCTAGGAACAAGGTCAATAAAAGTATACAAGTAGCTAAGGTGAATTATTATAGGGAAGAGATTAACAAAAGTAAAGATGATATAAAAGGAACATGGAATATAATAAACAAAGTATCAGGACGGAAAACCAAAGATCCCGTTGATGTAGTAATAAACAAGTATTTAGGCAAAAAACATACTCACGAGTATATAGCAAACCAGTTCGCTGACACTTTCGTACAGGAGGTGGAGGACGTAACGCATGACTGCTATTTATCTTGCGGGCCAGAAGATAGTATAAATACTAACGTGCAATCAATGTGGTTGCCTCCAGTAGAAGTAAGCACAGTAGAGGAAATAATTGATAATTTAGATATTAATAAACAACCAGGTTTCGATGCAATTAGGGTGTTGGACATTAAAAACATAAAAAGTGAGATTTCTCCAGTTATTGCGCATTTGATTAACTTGTCAATCAAAGAGGGGAAGGTTCCACAAAAAGTGAAAGTGGCCATAGTAAGGCCAATTTATAAAAAGAATGACCATATATGCTTTTCAAATTATCGTCCAATTGCAATATTATCAGTAATAGAGAAAATCTTGGAACGTTATATAGCTGACCGTCTCATAAATTATTTAACTAAATTTAAAATAATAAATAATAAGCAGTTTGGGTATCAGAAAGGAAAAAGTACTGAGGAACTCCTGCTTCAATTCACAAATTTAATAAATACAAAGCTTAATGAAAACTTACATGTTATTGCAATGTTTGTTGATTTTACGAAAGCCTTTGACACCATAAGTCACGTAAAACTTTTGGAATCATTAGAAAAAATTGGAGTTAGAGGCAACGTTTTGAAATGGTTCAATAGTTATCTAAGCAACCGAACATTAACAGTGAAAATAGGGAAAACTTTTAGTAACATTAAAAACGTTCAATCAGGAGTTCCCCAAGGTTCTATTCTGGGACCACAGTTTTACATAATTTACGTAAATGAAATTGGGAATATAATTAAAAAGTGTGCAGCTTTTTTCTTTGCTGACGATTCAGCAATTGTTGCAGTGCACAGAGATCTCGCGACAGCTACAATCTATATTAATGATGATTTCCGTAACTTACAATGCTGGACACATGATAAATCTTTAGTTGTCAATTCGTCAAAAACTAAATTCGTGCATATTTGTATGCCACTTAATAAAGATAGGAACACAGAAATAAAGATAAAGTTTCATTCAATAGATTGTATTCATAATATGGCACTAAAATCGAAATCTGGTAATATTTGCAATTGTCAAAAACAAATTGAATCGGTGCTTGAACATAAGTACCTAGGAGTTTTAGTAGACAAGGATTTTTCTTGGAAGTCTCATATTAATATGCTATGTAAAAAACTTCGTTCTTGTGCATACCAGTTATATAATTTAAAATCAATATTACCTTTTGGTTTGATCCGTGTCGTTTATATATTGCTCTGGTGGAGGCAACCATATCGTATGCTATTCTGTCTTGGGGAAACGCGTCAAGGTATATTTTAAATAACTTATTAAATTTACAGAAAAGTATACTCTTATTGATTTACCCCCGCAGTACATATTACATTCAACCAGACTTTTCGTTCATCTACAGCTTCTATTCTATTTTACCTGTTGATTTACAATATAATTACCGTTTAATAATTAAGCATTTCTTTGACTCAACCTACAAACGACCCTACATACATTCGAAAATCACCCGATCAGCGACAAAGGGACATTACATTGTGCCTTTGTCACACAATAAGTACGGCGATCGTCGTCTGCAGTCTGTGGTACCACGAGTATTTAATTCACTGCCAAGAGGTCTATTATACGCAGACAAATTGTCAACTATTAAACGGCAATGTAGATTATATTATTTGAATTATTTAGAGAATTAGTCATGGTAAATTTATATTTGTATATATAATTATGATTGAACGAACCACTTATTGTATTTATGCTATTTCTTGTATTTCACTACTCTCTTTGTATTTCTATTAACCATAAATTATATTTAAATTACATAAACTATATATCATAAATTATATCTTTTGTGTGTCACGACCAGTCCGCATACTGCACTTTAATTATATGATTGTCCCACTGACAAACCACTATGTGGTTTAGTGGGAATTAAAACAATTTCTCATATTGTACGTATGTGTGAAACGATTTAATAAAAAAAAATAAAAAAAAAAAAAAAAAAAAATATTATTATTGTTATTATTATTGTTATTATTTTTATTATTATTATTATTATTATTATTATTATTATTATTATTATTATTATTATTATTATTATTATTATTACTACCAGCCACTGGTACTTGGTAGGAGACTTGATTTCTTGATTTTCATAATTATGATTTTGAGTGTAAGTAGTGACGGTAAATAATTCTTATTATGAGTAGGTTAATGATTCATAACGAAAACTACTAAACACAATAGTGTTTCAGAACTCTCTGTTAGCTGAACATTATAGATATGATCTGCAGCAGTAAATCGACATTGAAACGAATGTATGTGATCGTAAACGTAATTTTATAAAGCTATCGAGTTTTGTTATGCATCTTAACTTATTTGTATTAATTTTCTTTGCTAATAATATGTTTGTTTTGTGTGCTATATTTATGTTTCTAATTTAAACTATTTTTCTCTAATTATCGTTCCTATTTGTAACCACAATTATAATGTATTATAAGTATTAGTTTTGTTTTGCTTTTATCATGATATTTGTTTTTATTATGATATTATTATGATGTATTATGATGTTATGAGTTTTTTTTTGCGTCTTAACTTATTTGTATTCATTTTCTTTGCTAATAATATGTTTTTTGTGTGCTATACTTACGTTCCTAATTGACACTATGTTTTTTTAATTATCGATCCTTTTTTGTAACTACAATCATAATGTATCATTAGTATTGGTTTTGTTTTGCTTTATTATGATTATTTTCTTTCCACTGACTGTCTGTAATATATATATTTTACATTGTCAGCTCGACCACAAGGATTCCGTTCCTTACGCAAGCTTCCCATAACAAGGTTTTCAGTTTTTGTATGCATAAATTATATTTTGTTTTCTTATGTTTCATTAATGTTTATTGTTTGTATGGTGGAAGTATGTTTGATTTGGGAATAAAATGATCTAAAAATTGAAATTGAAATTGAATTGAATTGAATTGTAAGTTTTATTGAGTGTTATATTATTGCTTCATTCGCTGCGAGTGATTAAAAGTGAAATTAATACAAAATCGAACCAACTGCTGCTACCAAGGAAGCTAGACCCGATGTTTTTAGAAATGCTTTACGGACCTACCACATCCACTGACAACCTTCTCCAGCCAGGCTAGTTGTTCAGGTAAATGTCAAATACCAACACTTATTCATTAAATCACTGCTTGCGGGTTATCTTTAATATCAACATTCTTATTTTTTTTTTTATTCTCCATGCATGTCGAATTGTATCAAGGCTTCCAAAATAACAAAAATATCGTCGCAAAATATACAAATAAGACTTTGAAATATGCGAGTAAATACGGCAAACTTGGCTAATTTAAAATCGATTTTCCTCATTATGTAAGTTAGATATTCTTCTCGTTGAAGCATTGAGTAGGAAGAGAAAACATGTCAGATTAATGTGTAATTGAGGCAAGTGAGCTACCGATAAAAGTTGGTTTGTTATGCCAGGGTAAATAGACGCGCGTACGACATATCACGTCTCCCACCGATGCCAGCGGCATTGGACTGGTATACATGCTACGTCACGACCAGAAAAAACGGCCGTGCTCAATGGAATATTATCAACTCGAAAATAATTTATAGCTTATGTCTGGAATGGGTATGCGGGCTCTAGTTTCGCTATAATGTTTAAAATAAATCAATAGATTTTATGGATATTAAATAGAGCTAGGGTTTCGATGTCCTTTCAGGTGCCCATAACAAAGGATCAGGGACGAAATTAAAAAATTTGATCGTAGAGTAACTAGTTTAAGTAGTTCTTTACAATGAAATAATCACAAAAGTTGAAAACGAAAAATTGTGGGAGAAAAGTGTCCCCGCTCCTTTTTGAAAACACGGATTTCAAAATGTACACGATCTGTGTGACGAAAGTTCCGGGGCAAAATCAGAAAATTTACACAAAGCGTAAGATCAGATGGTAAGCGCCGATACCGTGGCGTCAAAAAGTGCGTAATTATATTAGGGGGGAAGGATGGCCGGTTTAAAAAAAAAGTCGAAAATCGGAAGAATCCGCACATTTTCAGCTTTGACCCAAAAAATGTCTAAGATAAAGGGGGAAAATGGAAAATCGAAAAATACCATCGAAAAGGTGAGTAAATTTCCGTGGGGGACGTGCAACATTAAAAACGGTAAGTGTAGAACGGCCGTGAAATGTCGCGTTACGTAGTATGGTAGGGGCAGACAGATAGAAAGACAGACAGATAGACAGATAGACAGACAGCTAGACAGACAGACAGAAAGACAGACAGACAGACAGACAGACAGATTACATATTAATTGATTTTACAGTTTCTTAGCTTGATGAGTTATTACCTTCATTGCTTTAAAGTTGGTAATGTTAATAATATATTACCCGATAGCAAATTACAAATTCATCGGCACAGTTTTTAATTATTAATGAAGTGTGTTCATACTTCATTTTGTTTTTCCCACCTCAAAACGTTTTAATAAGTCAATTTATTTCGGTAATTGTAGTTTATATATTTATAAGTCAATTATTAAGTGATGTAAATATTGATATGTTTGTTTATTTTATTAATTACTATATTCATATATTGGAGATAAAATAATTGGCTTGGCCACACTTTTGGATATCACCTCTCCAAATGTTGGGCCAATTTTAAAATTAACGTTTTTGGTCAAGTGCCCTTTTAAGTTTGTTCAGTTGATCTTCTCTGTTCTGAACTTGGCCTTTTTTTTGCAATATTTTGCGTTTTTGTTAGGTATCATTTTGTCTAGTTGAAACGTCTATCTCAATGCAAATGCCCTTGTTGGTAGTGTTTTAGCATATAATGAAATCACTAGCACGGTTCACTACATTAGACCAAACATAAAACCAAAAACATAGAGAAAAACAAGTATATATTATTGAGTTAATCTACAACTTCATCTACGGCTAAGTTTTATTAGTATTAGCAAATAACGTGCATAGAGAATGTTTCTTGTATCAATCCACTGTAATGTCGTGTGTAACTTACGGAAGTTTCTGCCTAATGATGAGGTTACTTTCTTTGCCAGTACATCAACTGAACGTCCAATTCCATGAAATTTCTCCTCCTGATTGCCATATCCATGTTCGGGGCATCGTTACATTAACTTACCTTGCCAGAACATCAGCTGGATGTTCAGTCCCTCTGATTGGCTTATCCATGTTCGGGCCCACTTTGTGTTAACTTACTTTGCCTTTACCTCTGCATTGGCTTATCCATGTTCGGGGCCTCTATTTTTTGACTTACCTTGATAGTACATCAGCTGGATGTTCAGTTGCTCTTTATCCTCCTTATTTGCTCATGCATGTTCGAGCCCATGTGTGTTGATTTACCTTGATAGTATATCACCTGGATGTTCAGTTGCATTTACTTTCTCCCTCTAATTTGCTCATCCATGTTCGGGGCCCCAATGTTTTGACTTACCCTGATAGTACATCAACTGGATGTTCAGTTGCTTTAACTTTATCCTTCTTATTTGCTCATGCATGTTCGGGGCCCCAATGTTTTGACTAACCCTGATAGTACATCAGCTGGATGTTCAGTTGCATTAAGTTTCTCCCTCTAATTTGCTCATCCATGATCGGGGCCCCAATGTTTTGACTTACCTTGATAGTACATCAACTGGATGTTCTGTTGCATTAATCTTCTTCCCCTGGTTGGCTCATCCATGTTCGGGGCCTCGATCAAAGTCATAGCGATATCTCACTTTGAAAGACGAGTGTTGAACTTATTGACGTGGTTTTTGAAGAGGAATATGTTTTGCGATTGTTTATATGATCTTTGGTAAAGAACAATGATCATTGATGATAATGTAACACTTGTCTCACAATAGATTGCCTGTTAATTTTAGTGAAATGCGTAGTATTGATTTAGGAAACAGTCTGACTTCAAATGATTCCCAGAGGATACTGGTGACTTGTTTGAACCGCTGTTCTTCACATGCGATACAAATTACTACGACATTAAAGAATGTTTTGTTGGTCGACCGATCGATACTGTTAACTGAAACACAGAACGTCCCCTACAATTTGGTGTTACAATAAATCGTTCTATAGTCTATAATCATACAACTTTCAATTTTTTTTCTTAGAATTACTTTGGCTTGTTCGAAGTAAAATATAACATGTACGCCTACGCGCTTAAGAATTCTAGCTGGGTCTGTTTAAAAGTTCGTAGAGTAAGGATTTTCTCATAACTTATGTAATTTTGAGCTCTATAGTCGTAAGGGTTTGCATGTTCAATGACATATGCAACGTTTAAAAGCGGCTCATGTTATTTTTTTATTTGCAGGTTTCTTATGTTATCTTTCATTTGTTTAAGGTTATAGCCTCTTAATATTCCTAAAAGGTGGGCGCGTTAAATTTTAATTTTTTATTTGAATATTTTAATTTTGATTTTAATTTAATTGATTTATACATACTTTAAAGTTTAAACCATTTTCTGGGTCCTTTCGTATTCGTTTATTTGTATTGTGTTAATTTTAATTTATTGACCATAATAGAGTTTGGTAACTATAGGCAAGCATTGCCATACCAATCCTGGCGGGTACTTCCCCACGTTACCCTTGTAGATAAAATTTAACGTCTCACGATTTAGTCGCGTACATCCACACTTATCATAGCACAGCTGTTTTTGTTCATTGTAGCGGTATCGTTACAAAATCTCGAAAGTGCAATTTCACGAAAGTGCATAATCTCGAAAAAATGACTAATCCTCCGAAAGTGTAAAATGACGAAAGTCCAAAATACCGAAAGTGTAAAATGACGAAAGTCCAACCTTACGAAAGTGTAAAATCACGTATAGGCCTAGTCAGAATAACGAAAGTGCAAAACACCGAATATCCAAATCTACGAATGTGCAATATCACGAAAGTCTAATTTCACGAAAGTGTAAATCGCCGAATGTCCAAATAATCGAAAGAGCACATCGCTGAGTGTTCAATCTTCCGAAAGTGCATTTTTACGAATGTCATTTTTCTCGAATGTACAGAATCATGAAAGTACAAATTGTCGAAAGTGCATTTTTACGAAAGTGTAATTTCTCGAATGTGCAAAATCACGAAAGAACACGGATTGGTTGAGTGCAGAGTACGCAAGAGCCAATCGCTGTGATGGAGCTCTTTAGGATAGTCGGTCCGAATCGAAAGTACCTGCAGGGAATTGTGAATAGAGCCGGGTGAAGAACAGTTCGGACCGCATGTGCACGCGCGCTTTTTTACCACCTCATTCCTTTGGTCCCCTGGAGAGAAGCGGACCCCAATTCACAAACGTCTAAGCGGTTGCCTACCATCACGGAGTATAAGTCAAACACATCCTTTCAAAGCACGCTTTGTGCTACTGGCCTACGCAACCTCATTGTGCACCATCTTTAAAAATAAGTAAAATACTGACAATCAATCAGTTAACACTTGACACCAGTTTTAAGGGTATGAAATACGCCACCATCTCGTAAAAAGAGATTATTTCCATTTTTACAGTAAATATATTCCACTATTTTTTTAATCTTTTCAGGAATAATACGTGTTTTATAATGTAGAATTGGTCTAAGAAGCACATAGCACAAACGAGCAATAAGGTTTGTAGTTTTGAAGAGTGCTAATCATTTGAGCCCTAAGCGCAATATTTTTTTAATGAATTGTTCAGCTAAAATACAGAAATAAAATAATTACGTTTTTTATCCTGATGTGTTTGAAAATATAGACTTAAGCTTTATTCATTCACTTTAAGCATAAATTTGGATTGATAATTTTAAGAAAATTCGTCAAGATGCCAACCTACAAAAAAAAATTACTGAAAAACTAAATTTGTTTATTTATTTAATGAAATTAAAACTTACAAGGATATAAATGATGTTTCACTAGTAGGTTTACATCGATGGTACCAACACTTGACAATAGTTTCAAAATTGTTAGTTTATCCGCCATGTTATAAATAAATATTGTTTATTTACGGCAATAATTTCTTCATTTTTACAGTGTTCCGCCGATATGATTCGCATTTGCAGACTATTGCGGTTAGATGCACATAGTATGCACCAAAAATAGCGAATGCAATTATACTTTTCTCACTATTATTTGGAATCTCGATAGCTGTCATAGAATGGCTACAATGACGTAAGATGCCAACCTACAAACATTAATTACTGAAAAACATTGTTTATATTTATTTTATTTTATTAAAACTTGCACACGGATATAAATGATATTTTACACGTAGGTCCATATCAATGGTACCAACACTTGACAATAGTTTTAAAATTGTAGCTTTAACCGTCATGTTATAAACAAATATTGTTTATTTACGGCAATACTGTTCTCATTTTTACAGTGTTCCACCGACATGGTTCGCATTTGCGGGTCAATGAAGTTCGATGCACGTAGTATATTTGCAGCAGAAATGGCGTGCGCACTCAGACCTTTCTCACTATGTATTTGGAATTTTGTTAGCTACCATAGAATGGCTACAATGACGTGTTATGTTTTATGACTTTCACGGCAAACATGCAAAAGTTAACAACGAACTTTGTCGACAAATTAAAAGGCTTTTATTATGATCTAAATGCGGTTATTGTATGATTAAACAATATGACATTTTAGATATAGCCTGTCTGTATCTACATTATGGAACTTTCTATACACAGATAGGTTTAATAGTTTATGTGTTAGAGCCTATAGGGAACCCGCAACTGACGTCACATTAGGACTACAACAATGGAACAAATGAATTGAACTGATGGACAAACAATCAGCTGTCAAGATAATAAAATTGCAACCATAGAAATAAAAACAAAAGTAGCTATAGTAACTGCTCGCCATTTAAAACTTTATGATGGACAACGACTAAGTGAAAGTTTTGTATGTGTATTTGTTTCTTTTTTGTTTTGTTTTCCAAAATCAGAAGAGATTATTTTTTGACAGCTTGTTGTTTGTCCATTGATTCAATTCATTTGTTCCATTGTTGTCTTTTGGTGTTGCTAGTGCCCTTTTGAGTAGACCACGGTCGAATGAAATTATGCGGAAATCCATTGAAAATACCACTTGAAGGTTTTAATTTATTTAAAGAAAACTTCTTAACATATTTAAATAATATTTCGTGCAATTATTGGCAACATGTCTAGTAATAATACAAGGTCTAAGGTTGTAAGTCAAACCACCATCTTGTAAAAAAATATATATTTATTATAAAGTTATATATTTTTAAAACGTTATATGATATGCAAAAGATTTGTTTGATTTATTGAAAACAAAATCGCTCATCTGGCAACGTGGAGCGTTTCCCTAGTTAGTAACTTCTGAAATTCAGTAACACAAGAGCACGTGCTTTGAGACTAGGCCATAGCTTTGAAAAAGAAATTCGATGTGACGGTAGGCCTCCCATAATTTAAATATTTAAAATCGGGACATATAGCTTATCCCAGCAATTTCAACACGCATATCGAATCAGGAGACACGTTTGTAAAAATTAGCTTACACAGGGTGCAAATTGACGGCTTGACAGAAAGGGTGGAGAGGGGGGGGGGATGCCCAAGTATAGTATCTGCGTCGGTATAGTAAGGGGTCTGGGGCAAATCCCCAGCCACTGGAGGCAAAAATTGTTTTCAGGAATTATTGCCCTCGAGTTTGCCTTAGAAGCGATTTGAGAGTCCATTGGTTTGGTTATTAATGTACAAACACTTCCTGGCTAGGAATATAATATGTGTAGATTGATACATTATTTATTAACGTTGCTTTAGATTATCATTTGATGTTATATGAGATGAGATGGTATCCAGAGGTGGGGATTTAGCCATCCCTGGCGGGAATACCTTTCACTAAAACAGAACCAGGGATGAAATTACCAGAGGGGGGGGGGGGAAATCCCCCCATCCCCCCCCCCCCCCGTTAATTCGCTCCCTAAGCTTATAGCAAGCAATAAGTAACATTTGCTTCTGTTTGTTTGTTTGTTTGTTTGTTTGTTTGTTTGTTTGTTTGTTTGTTTGTTTGTTTGTTTGTTTGTTTGTTTGTTTGTTTGTTTGTTTGTTTGTTTGTTTGTTTGTTTGTTTGTTTGTTTGTTTGTTTGTTTGTTTTTCTGTGTGTGTTTTTGTATTTTTGATTTTTTGTTTTTCATTTGTCTCGTGATAGCAGTCGAACGGAAACTCCGATCAAGTGGAAATTTGGACCACCCACAAACTTCGATGTGGGTTGAACGCTTTTAGTTTCGTGGCAGAATTGTTTTAAAAGTTATTAAGTTACACCACAGTTACTGGAAACAGTTTGGTAAAGTTTTCCAACATGGCGGAAGGTCCACTTGCGCGATGTGACGGATCCGTAAATATTAATAATTTAAAGTGTGTAAAGTGCAATAGAAAAGTTAAAAACGGTTTGAAGTGCTGCAGTTGTGATACGAGAATCCATATAAACTGTGCAAATCTTGGTTTGAGCGAAGATGTAAACGATAATAGTGAAAAGGTGTGGCTGTGTAATAGCTGTAGCGAGCCTAGCAATGACAACACAGGGGACGACCTATGTCTGCCAGCGGCGGGCCGTCCGTCTGACTTGCAGCAAGAAGTATTGAGTTTGCGGCGAGAAAATGCGATCCTATAAAGACTAGTTAAGAGCTTAGAAAGTGAAAATCAATTAAAGGACGACAAAATCAAATCAATTGAGAATAATGTGACGTCTGTGATAAATACACAAGTGAACTGTGATTCGGTGCCAACAATTGCTGACATAGTGAAAAGAGGACTTTCAAAAACTTCAAGAGATAAAGAAAAGGCCGTAGCATCGCAAATCATAAAACCAAGATCAAGCGGTCTCACCCAAGATCAGACGACAAAGATAATCAAGGAGAAGATCAAGACTACCGACCTACGCATAGGAGTCTCAAGGTTGCAGCCGGTAGGAAAGGATGCAGTGATGATACAGTGTGATGAAACTTCGCTAGAAACTCTACGGGAGAAGGCCGAAGAAGTCCTGGGGGAGAATTATGATTTAAAGGTACCAATCAAATATGACCCTCGTGTGATAATATTCGGGGTGGATGAAACCCTTTTGTCAAATAGTGAAGGTTTTTGTGATATGATTGCTAATCAAAACCAGTTGCCGATTAATGAGACCTCTAAGATTAGAGTGGTCTATTGCGCGAAACAAAATATTAAAGGGAAGTGGACGTTGCTCTGCGGAACCTGATAGTTGGAGAGTCTTTGAAAGTGGAATGGCGTAAATGTGTCGTTAAGGACTACGTACATGTTAAGCGCTGCTATAAGTGTAACGGGTTTGGTCACTATAGTAAACAGTGTAAGAATACATTTCCGTGCACATATTGTGGGGAGGAACATAGATATCGTGACTGTAGGAGTGATAGCCCAGTTCCTAAATGCAGTAATTGTGTGAAAACAAATGAACGGTTAAATCTTCATCTAAAAACTGACCACTTGTCGACTGATACAAATTGTTCTTGTTATCAACGTATTTTTAAAAACCTTTCCCAGAAAATTGTAAGAGCATAGCAATCAAAGCAAAACGATGTATTGTACATGAATGCGCAAGGATTTATTTCACATAAAGATGAAATTGAGCAGCTAATTTTAAAAATGCAGCCATCATTAGTGTGTTTAACTGAAACACATGTAACTAATGAAGTTTATGAACACGAGTTGGAATTTCCAGGGTTCAATGTAGAAATCACTGAAGCGCAGAGTAGGCATACAGGTGGTGTTATTGTTTATGTGAGAAAGGGTTTAAAATATAGTAGGGTTGAACAGTGTACAATTGAAAAGAATGTGTGGTTACTAGGTTTAAAGGTAGAAATATCTACTAAGAAATCAATCTATTTGTATACACTGTACCACTCGCCGAATGCACCTAACAATGTGTTCCTAGACTTCTTTGAAGATAGTTTGGAGTCTTGGTTTCTTAATAAAAATGTGATAATAGTAGGTGATTTTAACATTGATGTTGATCAGTCGACTACATATTTAAATAGGCTCCTTAGTATACTAAGGTCCTAGTGGGGAATCAGGCCCAGTGGGGAACAAGGCCCGAAATTAAAAAAGCGGTGTTGTTTGAATTTAGCGCGAATTTCAGCACTGGGAATTGACATGTCACAAGGGTTGCGTTCCGTTACATGCTGGGACTGCTGGGACCCAGTGAGCGCCGGCGTGAGCCAGCGCGAGCCAGTAGGCTTAAGAAACGGAACGAGCATCCACCTGCAGAGCACTGAGCACAGTATGGAAGACGGCGCGAAAATAGTCGTAAGCTATAACTGTCAGCCTAGGCCTACACTAATTGCACCCTGCCAAGAGAAATATACGTCCAATAGCATATACAAAACATTCTTACCTTTCTCCAGACGCTTCTTTTCATTGTCGTTCACTATTAATTTCACTACTTCGTTTGTTTCTGGACAAACCAGCGATATTTCGTGCCACTGGTATGTTATAGTTTGGTGCGACGCCATGACAGTTCCAAATTTTACTGGGGCTACTGCGTGAAAAAGGGCCAGTACTTCCAGTGCACTGGAGATGCTGGGATAGCAAGTAAGGGAACGCTCAGTAGTCGCTGGCAGCATGTTTCGGAATGCATCCAGTAAGCTGGCGCACTGGATCAGTACATCCAGCATGTAACGGAACGCAACCATGTAGTGCGCTCTATGCAAAAAATTTGGTACTTGTAACCACAGCCTTGCGGATGTGAGAAGGAAGCAAAGTTTTTCCTAACGAGGTGAACATAACCTTCAATATTTACGTCAACAAATAAGTATTAATCTTGACTACATTTAATGTATAAATGTAACACTTTTAGGAAATATTAAGTAGATTAAGCTATTTTACAACATAAAACATAATTATAAAAACATAAAGTTATGTTCTTTCAACCAAGATACCCTAACCTAACCTCTAGCAACTACTGGGGGAACAAGGCCCACGTGAATGATGGATACGTTTTTATACTGAAGTTGGGCCAATGCACTTGTTCGTAGTAAAAATAATTATATGTTCCGCACAGTTGATGTGGTATTCCTTTGCCCCACAACTGAACGTGTGTTAGCTCTGTCGAACTAAGCCTAGGGTTCAAAACTTTGTTTATTTTGATTTTTGGATCTTCTGTCAGATTTGAGTAGCCCTAGGCCTAGCTGTCAGATGTATGTGGGCCTAAGCTAGGCCTAGCTGTCAGATTTGAGTAGGCGTAGGGCCAGACTTGGTACCACGAGGAGTGCGTGGGCCTTACCGAAGATGATGAAGACCCTTATGTGTGCCATGAGTGCTTGGATTGAATTAACACACTAGTGGGCCTTATTATACTTGGGTAGGGGAATAAGGCCCAAGTGTCATTTTGACTTTATATTTAAATTTAAATTACTAATTGTAATTATTTTTTACTTCAACAATTAATTTTATACACAGAAATAAACAAGTTTTAACGTACTGTAGCATTTTCATTACCTTAAGTATAATTTGTATTTATAAAAAATAAAAACAATAAGGTGGGCCTTATTCCCCCTTAGTACCTTACAATACTGTGGTCTGAGGCAAATAGTAAATGACAAAACGAGAACAACAGAGTACAGTAACACAAAAATTGATCTAGTTCTCACAAATATTATTGATTTGGCGGATGCCAAAGTTCTAACTACTCCTAAGGTCACCGATCATGCTCTTGTGACCTTTACCTTGTGCACCACCGAGGAGGCTAGCAGCATGTTAGGTAATAGGGAGAGGCTGACTGAAGGTGTTGTGATAAACAGGAGACGACACATGAATGAAAGCGACTATGATAACATTAACAAGAAACTCATTGAGTGTACGTGGAGTTATGATAGCTCAGATGTTGACATAGTGGCGAATAAATACGTCAGTAACCTGTTAATGTGTGTAGACAATGTTGTACCTGTAGAGCAATGTAAAGTAGGAAATAGATCAAAGACATGTCCTTGGTTTACTGATGAAATTTTATTACTACAGAAATCCAGAAATGATAGTTATAAAAAAGCACAATTAACGAATGAGAGTAATGATTGGAAGCAGTACAAAATAAATCGCAATGCTTATTTGAATGCACTTCGCATTGAGAAACGCAAGTGGTATAATCAAAATATTGCCGAAAATAAGCATAACCCAAATAAACTATGGAAAACTTTAAAACAAATTGTGCGTCCAAAGCAAGTTGCAGACAAAAGCGGTCAAATACATTTTCCATGTTTTAAAAATGACGAAAATTTAGCCAACAATTTTAATAAATATTTTATTGAAAGTGTTCGGGAGATTGTGGATGAGACTAATGAATCTCAGGGTGATAACGTTAATGTTAGTAATGATAATGATACTGGTACTCATGGAAGTTTTACAAATTTTAAAGCGATTAATATTAAGGTTTTACGCAAAATTGTGTTTTCTTTAAAAAATACAAGCTCAGTAGATAATGGTATAACATTGAAGTTACTGAAGAAGTCGTTTAATATATGTGGCTATCTATTGCTCAATGTAATAAATTTGTCGCTAAAGACAGGAAAATTTCCTAGTGAATGGAAAACTCCTTTATTTTCATCTATGACTATACTCATCGTCTCAAATAGCGTTATTGCAATTTGTTGTGCTGGGTAGGTGGGGGGGGGGGGGGGGGGATTGGGATCTCCAGTCGCCAGTCTTGAGTTCCGACAACCGTCCGCGGTCGCTCCTGCGTTTGGTCCTAAAAGCGTATATGCCATGTAGAAGGGGTGTGTGTTTGAATCCCCGGGCGAAGGCCTACTATAAGTTAAATATTTATCAGGATATTTATCTCTATTCACAAAAATTTCTACACTATTCGTACAAAACCACTTCCCGGACTGAATTGGACTCGACGAGGTACAAAACACAAAACCAATATCTGCATTTATCACTTTTACTACGTGCTACAGATTATTGCTGCAATAAACTTATATGACTGAAAACTCACTGACCGGCCTCAGAAGAAACTGACATATGGTCTCATTGTTATCAAACATGAATAGCATTTTAAAAGCTCATCCTGTCAAAACCATAATTTTATAGGGTGAAAGCGGGTTGCCTGAAGACGTACTCATGCATTTAGCGACAAAGGAGTTGTGTCAGGGGTATACAAGTATACAACCATGGGGTAACATTTCATTGTCCCCAAATTCGTAGTCACAATACCGGGCCTAAATGCCAACCCCACAGAATTCCCCTTAAATTTCAACTAAGAACATAGTGTGAATAGTTTGTGCTGCGTTTGTGCTGGTTTGTGCCGCAAAACGTTTCGTTTCTGCTGCCCTCTAAGTACACTTAATTAAGGACTCTAGTAAGAGAAGGGGGGGCTAACTAAATGCCAGCACCCCATTTATTGAATTTTAACTAAAACGTAGGTTAGTGTCAATCGTTTGTGCTGGTTTGTGCCTCAAAAAGTTCGTTTGTGCCGCCCTATTCATTTATTGAATGTCAGATATATGTATGCATGGCTATTGCCCAGTCATTAAAGTACAAGTGAGAGGCTAGTTATTGAACAAACACGTCTTACTCGGTTTACTACATGCATGGATGCATATTAAAAAGCGCGCAACATTATGTTTTTCTAAGTGAAAACTATGCGGCTTGTGGTTTCATAAGGATTAAGGACTGTATACAAATCAATTTTTAGTTTAAAAAGATTAGAATAGTTTTTATTTTTAATACACATAATTGATGAGCAAATTTAAACGAATGTGTAACATTTTCAAACTAACGGGCGTTTTGTTTCAGTAGGTCTACAATCAATATCGTTTGAAGTTGGAAACTATAGTTATTGAAAAAATATGTTTTGATTTACTAAAATATACATGAGTGTTTATTAAGTCTCAATAACCAATCAACTACATTAAAATACCTATCCTATCTCTTTACAATGACGTGGCTCTAAATTTATCGTATTCATGTATATAAGGTTGATAAAATCTCATAACCAAAGGTTTGAAAACGCTAGATCAAACGGGGAATCGAACCCTAAACCTTCCATCCGCACTTGAAGAATAGGATTAATCATTCTATCTAGATCAATGCTGAAAATTATTGGAATGTGCCTCCGGTGTCGGTGCAATCTTAGATGTTAATTAAAACTGGGGGCGTAGTGAGGGAGGGATCAAAGTGCTCGACCCCACCCCCCCCCCCCAGAAATTATAAAGGTCAATATTCAATATAATTTACTCATAACATTAACAGTGTTGTACTCTTTTCATAAACCTTTTAAAACTTGCGTCTAATGTCAATAGCGGCTGCAAAACCCTGTTATTATTGAGGAAGAACACCCCTCCCACATCAGATAATATTTATTCCTCCCCTCCACCCTGAACCACAGAACACTGGTTACGCTCGTGTTCGACTATTTTTTTATATATTATATATATACACATATATATATATATTTTAGGTGAGTGTGACCGACGTGGCGTAATAACCCGATCTATTTTTAATTTTACAAACATATATATACACACATATATATATATACGTGTGACATACACATGATATATAAATTAACGTGTTGATGTATATACCTTCTTCAAAGATTCCGTTAGTATTTCGTGTGGAATTGATTAATTTGAAAATATACACGCAAACAAACTGTATATATTTGGAAAATTCTGTTTTCATCCAGTCACATTTTTTGCATCCAACAGGCCCCCGCTGCCGTCAAGTATTAGCTAGCAGGTGCAGTCTTCTTTTTCAATAGATAGCACGGCCATGGCACATGCTGCCTCGGCATTCTTCTTGCCCATTCTATTCCTTGAAAGCAAAGGTCTATGTGAATATGCAGGGACTTAAAGAAGGCGTGCCCAGCCCCCTCAACGATCCAATCAGACGAAACCTTGTAAAACGCCCTGAATTTCAAAGCGTGACGGTTAAAATCTCGAAAGTGCAAAATTACGAAAGTGTAAAATGTCGAAGGTTTAATTTTACGAAAGTGTAAAGCTTCGAATGTTCAATTTAACGAAAGTGCAAAACTACGAATGGCCGAATACACGAAAGTTCAATGTCACGAATGTTCAATTTTACGAAAGTGTAAACCACCGAATGTCTAAATCACCGAAAGAGCAATTCGTCGAATGTGCAATATACCGAAAGTGCGTTTTCAAGAATGTCATATTTCTCGAATGTGCAGTATCACGAAAGTACAAACTACCGAAAGTGTTATTTCTCGAAAGTGCAATTTCACGAAAGTGTAGAGTAACGAAAGTGCAATTTAACGAATTTTCGGTGTTTTGCACTTTCGAGATTTTGCACTTTCGACATTTTGATACAGTGCCTTATAATAGTACGCAGTTACTATTATACGTCCATGGTTTAACTTGGAACCAAAAGTTCTTGGAAGAAAAGCATATTTTGACGACATATTTTGGTTTACTTTCCGACTATTTTAAAGCACCATGATGCAAATTTAACCAATACAATCGCAGGTTTCAGGCAGAAGGCGGGCGTACAGCCTTAACGTCAGAATTCACCAAACTATAGTAAATGCAGATTTGAAACTCTTGGCTGGTTTCAAGAAATACTACATACAAATCATCTATAAGCTGCCGTGCTTGTTTGGAGCAAATATCACTTTAGACTTTAGAGGCAACACATTCACAGTTATTTGTTGAGCAAGTGGGCAACACACGACGACGCACCAACATAGTAAGAACAATATTAATAAAACAATAATCATTACTTATAATTAAATTATCTACAAACAACAACAAATTCTAGAAAATTGAACTAAGAATCACAATCATTTTACCTACTAGGCCTACATAATACTTTCATGTACATATTGAGTAGATATTTGTTGTAATAGAACACTTAATAGTGATCACATTTCATTTTAACAAGACAGCAATGACATTTTAACAACACGAGATAACCATAAAATATGAACACATCGGGATATCATCATTGTCTATGCCAGTTGGAGGAACTAGGAACCTACCTAACAAAAGAAATCAGTTGGCACTCGATGGTCGAGTTGTTGGCACTCAATAGTCGAGTTGTTGGCACTCGATGATCGAGTTGTTGGCACTCAATGGTCGAGTTGTTGGCACTCGATGATCGAGTTGTTGGCACTCGATGATCGAGCTGTTGGCACTCGATGGTCGAGTTGTTGGCACTCGATGGTCGAGTTGTTGGCACTCGATGGTCGAGTTGTTGGCACTCAATAGTCGAGTTGTTGGCACTCGATGATCGAGTTGTTGGCACTCAATAGTCGAGTTGTTGGCACACAATAGTCGAGTTGTTGGCACTCGATGATCGAGTTGTTGGCACTCAATAGTCGAGTTGTTGGCACTCGATGATCGAGTTGTTGGCACTCAATAGTCGAGTTGTTGGCACTCGATGATCGAGTTGTTGGCACTCAATAGTCGAGTTGTTGGCACTCAATAAACGAGTTGTTGGCACTCAATAGTCGAGTTGTTGGCACTCGATGATCGAGTTGTTGGCACTCGATGATCGAGTTGTTGGCACTCGATGATCGAGTTGTTGGCACTCAATAGTCGAGTTGTTGGCCCTCAATAGACGAGTTGTTGGCACTCAATAGTCGAGTTGTTGGCACTCGATGATCGAGTTGTTGGCACTCAATAGTCGAGTTGTTGGCACTCGATGATCGAGTTGTTGGCACTCAATAGTCGAGTTGTTGGCACTCGATGATCGAGTTGTTGGCACTCAATAGACGAGTTGTTGGCACTCAAAAGTCGAATGTTGGCACTCAATAGTCGAGTTGTTGGCACTCGATGATCGAGTTGTTGGCACTCAATAGTCGAGTTGTTGGCACTCGATGATCGAGTTGTTGGCACTCAATAGACGAGTTGTTGGCACTCAATAGTCGAGATGTTGGCACTCAATAGTCGAGTTGTTGGCACTCGATGATCGAGTTGTTGGCACTCAATAGTCGAGTTGTTGGCACTCGATGATCGAGTTGTTGGCACTCAATAGTCGAGTTGTTGGCACTCGATGATCAAAATGTTGGCACTCGATGATCGAGTTGTTGGCACTCAATAGTCGAGTTGTTTGCACTCAAAAGTCGAGTTGTTGGCACTCGATGATCGAGTTGTTGGCACTCAATAGTCGAGTTGTTGGCACTCGATGATCGAGCTAATGGCACTCAATAGTCGAGTTGTTGGCACTCAATAGTCGAGTTGTTGGCACTCAATAGTCGAGTTGTTGGCACTCAATAGTCGAGTTGTTGGCACTCGATGATCGAGTTGTTGGCACTCAATAGTCGAGTTGTTGGCACTCGATGATCGAGTTGTTGGCACCCAAAAGTCGAGTTGTTGGCACTCGATGATCGAGTTGTTGGCACTCAATAGTCGAGTTGTTGGCACTCGATGTTCGAGTTGTTGGCACTCGATGATCGAGTTGTTGGCACTCGATGATCGAGTTGTTGGCACCCAAAAGTCGAGTTGTTGGCACTCGATGATCGAGTTGTTGGCACTCAATAGTCGAGTTGTTGGCACTCAATAGTCGAGTTGTTGGCACTCAATAGTCGAGTTGTTGGCACTCAATAGTCGAGTTGTTGGCACTCAAAAGTCGAGTTGTTGGCACTCAATAGTCGAGTTGTTGGCACTCAATAGTCGAGTTGTTGGCACTCAATAGTCGAGTTGTTGGCACTCGATGATCGAGTTGTTGGCACTCAAAAGTCGAGTTGTTGGCACTAAATAGTCGAGTTGTTGGCACTCGTTGATCGAGTTGTTGGCACTCAATAGTCGAGTTGTTGGCACTCGATGATCGAGTTGTTGGCACTCAATAGTCGAGTTGTTGGCACTCAATAATCGAGTTGTTGGCACTCGATGGTCGAGTTGTTGGCACTCAATAATCGAGTTGTTGGCACTCGATGGTCGAGTTGTTGGCACTCAATAGTCGAGTTGTTGGCACTCGAGGATCGAGTTGTTGGCACACAAAAGTCGAGTTGTTGGCACTAAATAGTCGAGTTGTTGGCACTCGATGATCTAGTTGTTGGCACTCAATAGTCAAGTTGTTGGCACTCGATGATCGAGTTGTTGGCACTCAATAGTCGAGTTGTTGGCACTCGATGATCGAGCTGTTGGCACTCAATAGTCGAGTTGTAGGCACTCGATGATCGAGTTGCTGGCACTCAATAGTCGAGTTGTTGGCACTCGATGATCGAGTTGTTGGCAATCAATAGTCGAGTTGTTGGCACTCGATGGTCGAGTTGTTGGCACTCAATAGTCGAGTTGTTGGCACTCGATGATCGAGTTGTTGGCACTCAATAGTCGAGTTGTTGGCACTCGATGATCGAGTTGTTGGCACTCGATGATCGAGCTGTTGGCACTCGATGGTCGAGTTGTTGGCACTCGATGGTCGAGTTGTTGGCACTCAATAGTCGAGTTGTTGGCACTCGATAATCGAGTTGTTGGCACTCAATAGTCAAGTTGTTGGCACACAATACTCGAGTTGTTGGCACTCGATGATCGAGTTGTTGGCACTCAATTGTCGAGTTGTTGGCACTCGATGATCGAGTTGTTGGCACTCAAAAGTCGAGTTGTTGGCACTCGATGATCAAGTTGTTGGCACTAAATAGTCGAGTTGTTGGCAAATCCAGCTTTCTTTGTCAAAACCAGGGTAGTCCTTTGCATAACGAGAATGACGGTATAAAATTTGGGTCAAAGGATGACATATATCAAAAGAAAGCTTGAGACGAGTACGTTTTAAAAAACCATGATATACCGATGGCAAATCCAGCTTTCTATGTCAAAACTAGGGTCAAAGGTCAAATTTGTAATTTTTTTAATAATTTTTAATTAAATAATGAAAAATGTTTGCAAGTTAAATCATGCACTTTTAGTAAGATTAATGTATTATGTTTCTTTAAACAAAATTAAATTAACCATTTAGCCTTTTTTGACCTTAATTGAGGTCAATTTCCTCAAAATGGGAAATTTTTAAACTTTTCTTCGATTTATTGGCCAATATTCATTATATCAACGTACTTACTCATAAATACGTTAAAATGAATAGTTTTTATTGTTGTCACATTGTTTTCACGGTATTCATTCAAAATGGCGGTCAAAGGTCAATAGGTAAGTATAGTCAAACTAGGTCTAGTAACTAAAATATTACTTGTGGGTACTCTAAAGACGCAGAATTTTAACTGCAATTACAATAACGAATAACAATATAATGTTTTAATCGTAAGAGAATGTAGTTATCATATAACTTATAAACTACTTAAGATTGTTACTGAATTTCTAATTAATGTCCTCAGACATCAGGGTATTCTTGAATGGGTGTGCAACTGCAACAAAATACATTTTAAGAAAAGCACATGACCATGCTCAGATACGTGATATGATAGTATGATATGATATCTGTCCTAGCAGTCACTGTCTAGTCGTCAAATTAATCATAATTGAAGTCAAAATCACTCATTATTGAAGTCTTCAGATTAATCACCTTCTGATTCACTGGAATTCTCATGCCGGGTACCGATATTTGGACAGTCCTTCAGCTTACACGCGTGGGTACACTTTAGCTGATTGGCCAAACACTCATAGGTCGGCATCTTGCAAACACGGCAACAGTTACAGGCTAGGAGATCCATAACGGTCAAAGGTACTGGAGTTCCAATCATCCACTCGTTGCTCAGATCTCCTTCTGCCGTGGTTTTCCATCCATAGCCACACAGATCAGGAACATCAGGATTGACTTCCAAGCAACGTATCAATAGATCGTGTTTGGTTAATAACTCACAGTCGCAGGATATGAAGCAGTAAGCAATCGTTACAAGGTGGTAGCTGATTAGACTTCATATCATCACACTAACTTCTAAAAATCTCGTAGGGCAGCAGGTTGACGCATGACAGACTCGTGGTCAAAGAGCAGAGTTTACAGACAAACTCTTCGAGTTTTTTTGATGACATCGATAGAAACTCTCCAGTCCTGACCCATCTTGCTTAGCTTGACACAGAAATGCGAGTTTTTTTCTCATGATATTCAAAGTTCTCTTTTTCTCTTTACCACTGAATGAGCTCACTCAGGTTGGAACTCATAGTCGTCCCCTACACCTATAAATGCACCCGTTGTTAACAAGGTAACAGTTTCATACATGTCATATCCCATATAGAAAACATATCCATAGCAACATTGGGTGCCTCTAGGTGAAGTGGCCGACTATGAGTTCCAACCTTTGTCACAACAAGTGCATGGAGGTCAGGGAGGGTATTACATACTTCGAATCCCAACGAACTCGCTAGTTTTTGCACATCTTCGAAGTGTGTTTGATTTTTGGTAATCAAGCGTCAACCAGCTGCCCTACGAGCTTTTTAAAAGTAAATGTGATGATATCAAGTCTAATCAGCTACCACCTTGAAACGATTGCCTACTGCTTCAAATCCTGCGGCTGCGAGCTAACCACCAAACAGGGGTCTGGATACGTTGTTTGGACGCCAACCCTGATGTTCCTGATCCATGCGGCTATTGATGGCAAACCACGGCAGAAGGAGATCTGAGCAATGAGTGGCCGGTTGGAACTCCAGCACCTTTGGCCGTTATGGATCTCCTAGCCTGTAACTGTTGCCGTGTTTGCAAGATTCCAACATGTGAGTGTTTGGCCAATCAATAAAAGTGTACCCACGCTTGTAAGATGAAGGATTGTACAAATACCAGTACCAGTAGCCAGCATGAGAATTCCAGTGAGTCAGAAGGTGATTAATCTGACAACTTGGATAGTGACTGCTAAGGTAGATATAACATAATACTAGTATCATATCACGTATCTCAGCATGGTCATGCTCTTTTCTAAAAATGTATTTTGTTGCAGTTGCACACCCATTCAAGAATACCCTGATGTCTGAGGACATTAATTAGAAATTCAGTAACAATCTTAAGTAGTTTATATGTTATATGATAATTACATCCTCTTACGATTAAAACATGATATTATTATTCGTTATTGTAATTGCAGTTAAAATTCTGCGTCTTTAGAGTACCCACAAGTAATATTTTAGTTACTAGCCCTTAGTTTGACGATACTTACCTACTGACCTTTGTTCGCCATTTTGAATGAATACCATGAAAACAATGTGATAACAATAAGAACTATTCATTTTAACGTATTTATGAGTAAGTACGTTGATATAATGAATATTGGCCAATAAATCGAAGAAAATTTTAGAAATTACCCGTTTTGAGGAAATTGACCCCAATCAAGGTCAAAAAAGGTAAGTAGGTAATTTAATTTTTTTTTTAATAAACTTTATACATTTGTCTTACTAAAAGAGTATTTTTAAACTTGCAAACTTTTTTCGTTATTTAATAAAACATTATTTAAAAAATTACAAATTTGACCTTTGACCCTGGTTTTGACATAGAAAGCTGGATTTGCTAGCGGTATTTCATGGTTTTTTGAAAAGTACTCGTCTCAAGCTTTCATTTGATATATGTCATCCTTTGACCCAAATTTTATACCGACCAGGCCTTTTTCGAGCGTTATGCAAGGGACTAGGGTCAAAGATCAATTTTGTAATGTTTTTAATAATTTTTAATTAAATAATTAAATATGTTTGCAAGTTTAAACATACACTTTTAGTAAGGCAGATGTATTATATTTCTTAAAAAAAAAATTAAATTACTCGCGACTTTTTTTTGTCCTTGATTGGGGTCAATTTCCTTAAAATGGGTAATTTCTATAATTTTCTTCGATTTACTGGCCAAAATTCATTATATCAACGTACTTACTCATAAATATGTTAAAATGAATAGTTCTTATTGTTATCACTTTGCTTGCACGGTATTCATTGTGGTAGCTTGACGAGTGCGAGCACGTAAGTCTTACGTATTAACATGTTTAATAGCAACTAAAATACATACATGTAGGAATATATTGAAGAACATTAACTAACAAGTACCTCTTAACATCCTACCGCGAGATTATAGTGTGAATATTAGATTAAAAAGTGATTAAAGTTATGTGCATTCATAACCTCACTTCTTGAAGCCCTGCGGAAGTAGCTACGGATAGCGCGTGACACTAGCAGCGAACGACACGCTGCAACTCGTAACTGGCGACAATAGTTTCACGCAGCAGCAGTTCTACCAACCATCCAACCATGCCGCGCAGCGTCGACTCGAAACTAGCGGATATGGAGGCTCGATTTGGTGAACTACTCCATGCAGCAAATACAGAAATGTTAGAAAAAATAAAAGCGGCTAGTGTTCAGCAACCAGAATCTCCTAATGAATCTCCTATAATAAACGACCTACAGACTGCTTGGGAAGCAAAATTATCGGATATTCGCAAGTACATTGACGAGGAGGTGAGTAGCCTGAAGGCAACTATTCATGAAGCCCTAAAACCCATCGTCAAAAGACTTGAAGAGCAAGAACAATACTCTAGAAGGAACTGCCTTCTAATTCATGGAATTCCTGAAGCGAACGAGGAAGACACAACAAAACTTGTCATCGAAGCAATAGATAACAATCTTAGAATGAACTACGCCTTGTCTCCTGCGGACATCGATCGCACTCACCGCATAGGGCCTAAGAAACTAACTAGCTCTACCTCTGCAAACAATAATCATGGGCCGCGTAAACATAGACCCATCATAGTCAAATTAATAAGTTATAGCACTAGGGATGACATCTGGCGGCGTAAAAGGCATCTCAAAGGTACGCACATTTCAATAACCGAGTCACTAACAAGCCAGAGAATGAGTCTTGTACTGAAATGTGTCGGAATTGCTGGCAAAAAGAACGTTTGGACTCTAGACGGGAAAGTGTTTGTAGTGGGTCCAGATGGAAGGAAGCACGCTCTCACAAGTGAGGACGACGTCACTGGTCTGGCGAGCCGACTCGGACTAGCAAGCAAGTAACACGTCTACTGTCCAAGTAGTTCTATATCATGTTTATGGTGCTACCGGCCTAGCTTGTATTACCTTCAGTGTAGTGCTGTCGCGTGCTGATCTCCGTGTTTCTATTGTTTCTTAAAATCCCGCAATACAAATTGTATTAATGTTTTCTTCCGGTAGGCCTATGCATAATGTATTCACCATGTAATATGTATTTTATAATTTCTAATATGTAAGACTGTGCTCTCATTAGCAAATCTTAAGACTTCCAGGTCTTAGATTAATATCTTAGAACTTAGATACTTGTTTAATTTAGTTTGTTATATAAGATGTAAGCATCAACATAATATTACTCTTTTTTTTTCTCTCTCTCTCTCTTATAAAGTTTAATTTTAGCTCTTTATTACTTTCACTTCATAGAATGAAAGCAAAGAATTTCAGGGTAAATGTTACCAATAATATGGTAGGTTCAATATCTCAATTCCAAGAAAGCTCACATTGTAACTTGAAAATCTTATACTTAAATGCACGCAGCATACGGGGCAATAGACTAGATCAATTGGCAGCTATCATTAAGACAATCAAAAGTAAAGTACACGTGATTATAATAACGGAAACATGGGTAGCTAGCAATGAAACTGAATTCTACAACCTAGACAACTATAAATCAGTCTTCTCGTGTAGGCCCACTAGGAGGTCGGGTGGTGTGGGCATGTTCATTTCAAAGGATTTGGAATTCCACACAATTGACAACTTTAGTGATAACAACAACAGTTTTCTACAAATCGAAATCACCAACCTTAGTTGGACCCAAAGCATTATTTTAGGATCAATTTATCGTTCAAACTCCGATCAAAACAACAACTCAATAAATTTGCAGGATTTCCTAACGCAGTTTGAATCTAAACTATCAAAATCAAAAAAGAAAACTATTATATTCGGAGACTTTAATATAGATATAAAGAAAAAAGAAAAAAGTATTCTAGTTAATAATTATAAAGATATTGTAAGCAGTAACGGCTTCACTATCTGCAACACAAAATATTCAACTCGACCAAGCAGCCAAAGTTTAATTGATCATATCCTCTGTAATACACACACTAATCCCATTACTATCACCAACATTCAACACGACTTCTCCGACCACAACCTTATTCTAGTCGAAATACTCAAATCAACCATTAGACCACAAGCCAAAGGTATAAGTAGTATCTCCAAATTCAACCTAGATTTGTTTAAACACAATTTAAAAATAAATCCTATAGTCTTAAATGAAACACTCACTCCAGATGAAATGTATACGCTATTGATAGATAAAATTAACATTAATAAACAAAGTTGTACATACACTGTTATTAGAAAACAAAAGGATCTGGAACTATGTCCATGGATTGATGATAATCTCATCTGTCTACTTGAGGAAAGGAACAAGTTACATAAAAACACTTTAAAATACCCTAATGATACTGAACTAAAAAATAAATACAAAACGTTACGGAACAAAATAACAAAATTAATTAGAATTAAAAAATCCACTTTCTTTGATAAGCATCTTCAACAAAACTTAAACAACCCCAAAAAATCATGGAAAATTATCAACCAAATTCTCTACAACAACAAAAAACACAATGAGGATACTAAAATTAGCATCGAGACCAATGATCAAGTGGTAGATGACCCAAAAATCTAGTAAATGAATTTAATTCGTATTTCCTGAACATTGGTTCTGACCTAGCTGCCAAAATACCAACTCCAAATAACTCTGAAATAACCTATACCGTTCTAAACAATAACCCAAGTGCTAGCTCTGTTTTCCTTAAACCCACTTGTGAAAATGAAATCCTCAATCACATTCGACATCTAAAGAACAGTAGCTCAACCGGAAAGGATGGGATCTCAACCAAACTCATTAAAGAATCAGCTGTATTTCTTGTGAAACCAATTACTACTTTAATCAACAAATGTATTGAAACAGGCTCTGTTCCTAATGAACTAAAAATTGCCAAAATTATTGTTATTCACAAAGGTGGCTCACAAACAGATATAGGGAACTATAGACCAATTTCACTTTTACCTGTTTTATCTAAAATTCTTGAAAGAGTAGTAAAGGTAAGACTAAGTGCCTATCTAGAGAAAATAGATTTTTTTCATGCAGGTCAATATGGTTTCCGTGACCGGATGGGGGTTGAGTCTGCCATTGTAGATCTAATTTCTAATATTCAGCATGAATTGGACAATAACAAACTTGCAGTGGGATTATTTATTGACCTGAAAAAGGCATTTGACACAGTAAACCACTCAATACTACTTAGGAAAATGGAGAAAATTGGGATAAGGGGTATTGCGTTAGACTGGTTCAAAAGCTATTTAGATAACAGAAGTCAGTTTGTGTCTATGGGCGATGTTTGGGGGACTGAGGGGCTGATCTCCTGTGGAGTTCCACAGGGTTCAGTCCTTGGCCCGCTTCTTTTCCTTATATACATCAATGACTTTTATCAATGTGGGATAACTGGCAAACTTCAATCGTTTGCAGATGACACTAACCTATTTTACTTTGGAAAATGCATTGCAGAAATTATTAACGAAATGCAACGTGATTTAGAAATTATAATGAATTGGTTAATTAAAAACAAACTATCTCTTAATATAATCAAAACCAATTACATGATTTTTAACAGTAAACATTTTAGTAGAGAAAAATACTCACTACAGCTATCAATCAACAACCATCCAATTGAGCTTGTATCTCATGTAAAATACTTAGGTCTACTTCTCCAACAAGATTTAAAATGGGATAAACAGCTTAAACATATTCGTGGAAAAATAACCCCTATTACAGGAATACTGAGAAGAATTTCTATTGTGCTAAAATCATCTACCCTTAAGTCAATTTACTACTCCTTTATCCATAGTCACCTACAATATCTCAACGTTATATGGGGAGCAGCACCAAAATATAAGATTCGAGAGATTAGCGTCATACAAAACAGGGCTATAAGAAATATATTCAACCTGCCATTTTCCACTCATCGTTCTGACATGTATTCCGAACACCAAATCCTTCCAGTTCAATCCATATGTGACTATCAAACATACATTTTCATTCACAAAGCTGTCAACAAAACCATAGCTTCTAACCTAGAATATAAAACTAACTCACACCTTCACTCCCACAACACCAGGACTAAAAATGACCTACACTTAAATAATATCCAAAGTACATATTTAGGAAAAGCTAGTATCATGCATAATGGTTTTAAAAAATACAATGATCTGCCATTATCATACAAATCCCTGAATAACATTCTATTCAAAAAACGAATTAAACTATTTCTCCTCGATAAGCTGCATCAGCATCTACAGTAATAACCAAACACCACCTGACTTCCTGGTTGTAAAGTTAAGTTAAATTAAATTTAAATTAAAATTAACCTATGATATATATATTTATATTTTTTTTTTTTTATTATTATTATTTTATTATATATATATATCTTTTTACGTAATTTACTGTACTAAAATAAATATATTCTTATCATGACATCAGTTTGTGTATTATCCGGCTGTAAGTGCATTGTAATTGAGATTTTGTGTCCTCCATTCAATATATCTTTTCTCATTATATGTCATAGTTTTTAGTTTATTGCAATTACATTAGTTCAACTGCCTATATATATATATATATTCATTTTTTGTTATGTTAGATATTAACAACATATGTAGTAGTTAACATGTATATTTAGTCCTAAGCGTAATAATATTTTTTGTTTGTTTTAATTTAATCTAATCTTAGAGCAGAAATGCTGAACTATTGTACTCAAATTAATTAACATAGTAAATAAGGTAGGTTGTAAAAAGCGTAAGCTTAAACCTCAAAATAAAGATCATACTTACTCACATACTCATACTAGGTAAGTATCGTCAAACTAGGTCTAGTAACTAAAATATTACTTGTGGGTACTCTAAAGACGTAGAATTTTAATTGCAATTGCAATAACGAATAATTATATAATGTATTAATCGTAAGAGAATGTAATTTTCATAGGACTTATAAACTATTTAAGTTTATAACTGAATTTTTATTAAATGTCTTCAGCAATCAGGATATTCTTGAATTGGTGTGCTACTGTAACAAAACACATTGTTAGAAAAGAGCCGGACTATGTTAAGATACGTGATATGATAGTATTATGTTATATCTACCTTAAGCCAACGGTTAAGCTGCGGTCGCTTAGCCGGTTCCCATACGAACACCGAAGTTAAGCAACCTCGGGCTAGGTCAGGAGGTGGATGGGTGACCACTTACCTCTGAAACACTAGTTACCGTTGGTTAGAGCAGATTGGAGGGTTCGAAAGCTTGTGTTACAGCTTCGTTCTTCTCGTCAACTGCTCGGCAGTCCAGGTTAGTGGAGGAACCCATATGACTGGCCAAAGTTACACCGTCCTTTCAGATGGGACGTAAAGCCGATGGTCCCCTTGGTACTTTTCGACAGGAGTAGGCTACGTGCCGGTACCAGGCGGCTTCCCCTCCTCCCTTCCTCATTATCATTCATCAATCATCACTCATCAGGCTAAAGAGGGCATTGTGCCCTACACTGGCCTTAATTACAATAAAATAAAAATAAAATAAAATATCTACCTTAGCAGTCACTGTCAAAGTCATCAGATTAATCACCTTCTGACTGACTGGAATTCTCATGCTGGCTACTGGTACTGGTATTTTTACAATCCTTCAGCTTACAAGGGTGAAACACTTTAGTTGATTGGTCTGTGGTCAAACACTCACAGGTCGGCATCTTGCAAACACGGCAACAGTTACAGGCTAGGAGATCCATAACGGTCAAAGGTACTGGAGCTCCAATCATCCACTCGTTGCTCAGATCTCCTTCTGCCGTGGTTTTCCATCCATAGCCAAACGAATCAGGAACATCAGGGTTGGCTTCCAAGCAACCTATCTATAGATCGTGTTTGGTTGATAGCTCGCAGCCACAGGTTATGAAGCAGTATAGACAATTGTTTCAAGGTGGTAGCTGATTAGACTTGATATCATCACATTTACTTCTAAAAGCTCGTAGCGCAGCTGGTGGACGCTTGACCACCAAAAATCGAACACAATTTAATGTGTAGAAACTAGCGAGTTCGTAGAGATTCGAAGTATGTAATACCCTTCCTGACCTCCATGCACTGGTTGTGACAAAGGTTGGAATTCATAGTCGGCCACTACACCTAGAGTCACCCAATGTTGCTATGGATATGTTTTCTGTATGGGAAATAACATGCAAGAAACTGTTACGTTGTTAAC